>JAWPHD010006876.1:0-137526 GCA_037043455.1 Cyrtodaria siliqua
GACCTACAAAACACACACACACGTGTGTGTACCATGGTGTGGTATTCCAGTGTGGCAGCACTATAGACTGTAGATAGATACATTACACTAAACACAATCATAAGTCCAGATTCTATTGTGCCCATACAGGTGGGTGTCCTATCGTTTAAAATATGGTGGATGGTCTGGTTCTCATTTATTTGACTCAGATAGTGATTTGTAAGTCATATCTGTGGTATGGTAAAATGACCTCATTATAGAACTTAAAAACCGGAATTGTTTGTATTTGTTTTATGACAATTATGGACCAGTGGTACGATTCACCGGAACAACAGACTAGAACAGAGATGAAACACCAGGATGTACTGGAACTGCTTCTTCAGTGAAAAGCAAAAATGAGATTTACACTACAGAAGGGCTTCATCACACTGAACATCTTCAAGAAAAGAGTCATCTATCCTTTGTTTATATTTAAATGGTTGTCTGTGACTGATAGTTGCATTATTCTGTCAGGCATTTACAACCAGCATTGGATGGTGACCATAGCATCTTTTAGGAGTGGGCCCATTGGGTCAGTCACACACACATTGGATTTCTTCAAACCCATACACTGAAGTGAATGCAACTTGCCAACTTGTACAGACGGTTCTTATTCAAGGTAAGATCAGGACAGATGGACTGTGGTGTTAAAATTAAAACAATTATTCCTATCTCTCATCTATTTGTGAATCATATTTACTGTTATCGGCTAAATACACAGGTCACAGTTTGCATATATTTAGTAATAAATAATAACAGAAAATATCAACATTTCTGGCAAAAAGAAAAAAAATGTAAAAAAGCAATTGGAACAATGTATGTATATGTATAAAGTTAACAATCTTTCAGTTTAGTTATATCACGACAGTGTATACTTGAAGCAGTGAGGTAAATGCTGAATTTGGCAGTTTAGTTTCTTTCAAGCTAGTCTAAAACGTTTTTATCTAAATATACTGAGTTGCAAAAGAAAGTGTATACAGCTCAGTTGTGAAAGAAAGTGTGCAATGAGTTTTTTTTAATGATTTATTCATTCTTCTTATTACTATTGAGGCCCCCAGGAGGATGGAAGGGGTACATCTTCCTTTGTTCCCTGAAAATATGAGTCAGTGTTCCCTTGTTCCCCACAACTATTTTGCTTTGTTCCATAAAATTATTTGTCCTGTCCAATGTTCCCCTGTTCTCTAAAAGTATTTTTAATGTTTAAAAGATTTGCTAATGTTCCCCAAAATTCATTCTGGCCTACAGTATACTGTCATCACAAAAAAAAAATATTGTTTGAAATGTTAACTTTTTGTGATTTTTTTTTAATATTAAAACTATATGTTAGAATTTTATTTCCTGTAAAGTCATGTTCCATTGTTCCCTAACCTAAAAATGTGTGTCGATTTTCTCTTTTCCACTGAAAATAACAGCCATTGTTAACAGCCATTGTTCCCTTGTTCACCAAATACAAATGGCCATTTTCCCCAAAACCCCTGAAAGGACCTCATTATTGTGTTGCTTTCAATTGTATTGTTCTTTCATTGAGTTTTATCAGTTTAAAATTTACTTTCACATTTTCTGTGCTCGCCTCAAGGTTTTACCTTAGTTCATATTAAATATTGACGTACTGTATTCACTTTTATTTAAATGTAATCGAACATTAAATCGTTGAATTTTTTTTAACATATTAGATTGTAAAAAAACAACATGTTGCATTGAATGGACTGAGCCTGTGAAAACACTGAATAGAATAGAAGAGACGATAATCGAAAACAAACCATCCTTATCTACATGTATGTTATATTCAATGCACAAAGACCTCGCTTCGCTTGGTGAAATTAGCTGTAAAACGTCGCATCGCTCTATGTAACCTCGGTGTAATTAACTTTATTTTCTTTCGAATAACACCTTACTTCGATCGGCGTTCATGTGAGGTTATAACGACGTGCTAGAAATACGATTTACCGTGCACCGTTTCCCAATGCAACTTCACGGGCAGGTAACGCTAGCTGTTTGACGAAGATCTGTATTGCCTTAGTATGGCAATGTTTTAACATGATTCCAGAAAATCAACAACACGTTAACCGCAAAGCGAGCTTACGTTCGCGATTATTTAACTCAAAATTTAAGATTTTGACATATTTTCAAATATATACTCGGCTCGGCGACACTACAGAGCATCTACATTAAGATAAATGTCTAGCTGTGGGTTTTATTAATTCATAGCATTATTAAAAATATAAAGAAAATGTCTTAAAACGATAGAAGAAGGTGTTTAATAAACGATAATTTTTGACTTAAGTTAAGATATTGCTAAGAAGCTTTAGGAATACGGACCTAGATGTTTATTTTATCCGCACTTTTTGAAGAATATACGGATATAATATGGTCGGTTTAGTCCGCCAGTCAGTCGGTGTTGGTCGTAACCTAATCCCCTCTTTCATAAGTGGAAGACAACGAAGGTTTCTAATCCAGGGTCCATGGGGCAAAAGTTTAAGATGAAAAGGTCAAAATCAATTAAATGAACATTAAAACGCAATTCTCAAGGACACGTTATGAAAATCTTACAACAGTGTGTCGTGCATACACTTCAGTGTATGTTTCCCCCTGCCTGCTCTAGTCATAAAAACATTTTATCGTGTATATATGCACCTGTGCACACTGTAACCATTACAACATTGTATCGTATATATATATTCACCTGTATGTTTCTACCTGCGTATTTCAGCCATAACAACCTTTTATCGTGCATATACACATATGTACGTTTCCATCTGCGTACTGTAGCCAACAACAAGAGGCCCAACATGCTAACATGGGTCTTATAACATCAATGAAGCGAGTGACTGCCATTTACGTTTTTTTTTTAAACAAAAAACAGCTTTTTGACTCGATCAAGGGCCATAACTAAAGAATTTGGTAAAGTTTAGTAAAGATCAGATGAAAAATGAAGGCCCTACCGTATTAACGAGGCAAAATATAGCATTTTTAACTAAATCAAGAGGCATAACTCCTCTGTTACTGGTCCGAATGGTCCAACATAGAGCTGGAAAAAAAAAAATATACTTTAAAAAAAAAAAGAAAAAAAAAATTCAAAAAAAAAGAAAAAAAAAAGAAAGTCATAAAATTTGGTAAACTTTGGCAAAGATCAGATGCAAAATAAATGCCCTATCGTATGACGAGGCAAATTATAGCATTTTTAACAAAATCAAGGGTCATAACTCCACTGTTACTGGACCGATCTGGTTGGTTTTTGAATTTGACCGAGCTTTCATTGACATTAACAATCTATTAACGTTTGGTAAAGATCGGATGAAAAATGAAGGCCCTATCGTCTTAAGGAGGCAAAATGTAGCATTTTGAACTAAATCAAGGGCATTAACTCCGTTGTTACTGGTCCGATATGGATGGTTTTCGAACTTGTCCGAGCTTTCATTTATATTAACAACCTGTTAAAGTTTGGTAAAGATCGAATGAAAAATGAAGGCCCTATCGTCTTAACGAGACAAAAGTTAACGACGGACGACGGACGGACGGACGATGGACAACTCGCCATCCAATAAGCTATGCTGGCCCTTGGCCAGTAGAGCTAAAAATGTATCGTGCATAAAATTACCTGTATGTTTCCACGTGCGTACCGTAGCCAAAACAACATTGTATCGTTCATAAACATACCTGTGTGTGTATGTTTCCACATGAGCAGTGTAGCCAAAAAAAACATCGTGCCATGTTTATGCTATTCTTTATGGTTCCACCTGCGTACTCTAGCAATAAAACAACATTGTAGCCTGCCTATATACTCCTGCATGTTTTCGCCTGCGTACTCCAGCTATAACAGCATGCATATACTAACCTGCCATATCGGCAATGTCGCCATAAAGAACTTAGTACGATGCATACACACACATGCACGTTTGCTCCTGCGTACTGTAGCTATAACATCATTTAATCGTACATCTACTCAGATGTTCGTTCCACCTGTGTACTCTAGCAATAACAACATTGTATCGTACATTTACACACCTGAATGTTTCAACCTGCATATTTCAGAATAAAACATTGTATCGTGCACCTACTCAAATGTATGTTTCCACCTGCGTACTCGAACAATAACAACCTTGTATCGTACATATACACACCTGAATGTTTCCACCTCTAGTCACAGCAACATTGTGTCGTTCATATACACGTATGTTTGTTTCCATCTGCGTACTGTAACCATTACAACTTTGTATCGTACATAGATTCCACCTGTGCACTTTAGTTAAATTTACATTGTGTCTTACATCTTCTCACCTGTATGTTTACACGTGCGTACTGTAGCCACTACAGCATTGTGTCCTACAGCTCTCTCACCTGTATATTTCCACCCGCGTACTGTAACCATAACAGCGTTTTATCTTACATATATTCACCTGTATGCTTCCACCTGCGCACCCTGCCAATAACAACATTTTGTCGTGCATATTCACATCTGTTTGTTTCCACCTGAGTTCGAATCCACTGGGAGCTCGACTTGTAAGTGAGGAAGTATCGATTTTTGCGGATGGCGGGAGGTGTACAGTACTGGTTCTACCCAGGAAAAGTGGGTGGTCTGCCTCCACCACAAAAAAATCGACCGTCATATATAACCTTACATGTGTTGAAAATGCAGTAAAACACCATACAAACAAACAAACAATTGTGTCCACCCGCACGCAATACGCTAGCCACAACAACATTGTATCGTGCACGAGCTCACTTGTATGTTTCCACCTGCGTATTTTAACCATAACAACATTGTATCGTGCATATTACAGAACAGAAGAGAACAAAACATATTATTTATTACACATCTGTACGTTTCCACATACATACAGCATATCGTGTATATAATATTAGTATAATTTAGTATTGTTCCACGACGATAAGTATAACGTGCATATAAACATCTGATTGTTTACACCCGCGTACTCTAGCTATAACAACATTATATCGTGCATATATACACTTGTATGTTTCAACCTTTGTACAGTTTATCGTACATATGCTCTTACTACGTACAGTGTATCGTGCATATATTTACATCGATTTAACCAATGTGTACAGTATATTGTGCATGTATTTAACTGTATATTTCCACCTGCTCACAGTGTATTGTGCATATACTTACACTCTTTATCCAACTGTGTACAGTGTATCGTTCATATATTTACACAACTTTATCCAGCTGCGTACGGTGTATCGTGCATATATTTACCAGTATATTTCCGCCTGCGTACAGTGTATCTTGCACATATTTACCTGTATATTTCCTCCTGCGTACAGTGTATCGTGTAAATATTTAACTGTTTATTTCCACCTGCGTACAGTGAATGAATGAATGAATGGTGTTTTACGGCACGTCGACACATAAATAGGTCATATTGTGCACAAAAATTTATGAAAATGAAGTATTAATTAAAAATTAATGTAAATATATAAAGATAAAACTATTAAAAAATAAGGGATGATCAGGTGTAATATAAACTATGTATGTAAATCAACAAATGCCCGTCAACGGGTATATAAACAAGTAAATATATATAAGAACACATTACAATGATTTATATAGTCTGATCTCTTTCAGGAAATCTAAAACAAGACTAAAATCTACAGTATCAAATAACTCTTTCATAGTATTAACATTGTAGTACCTTTGACGCATAGGATCAAAGTCTACACATTCCAATAAGATGTGTTTGACCGTTAACGGTGCAAAGCAGGGTATACATTCTGGTAATTGCTCACCTTGTAATAAATATGAATGAGTATAACGTGTATGCCCTATCCTGCGCGTACAGTGTATCGTGCATATACTTACATCATTTTATTAGCTGCGTTATAGTGTATCGTGCATATACTTACACTCTTTATATAACTGAGTACAGTGTATCATTCATATAATTACCTGTATATTTCCGCCTGCGTACAGTGTATCGTGCACATATTTACACCTATATTTCCGCATGCGTACAGTGTATCGTGCACATATTTACCCCTATATATCCGCCTGCGTACAGTGTATCGTTCATACATTTACACCCCTTTATCCAACTGCGTACGGTGTATCGTGCACATATTTACCTAAACATTTCCACTTACGTACAGTGTATCGTGCACATATTTACCTGTATATTTCCGCCTGCGTACAGTGTATCGTGCACATATTTACCTGTATATTTCCGCCTCCGTACAGTGTATCGTGCACATATTAAACTGTATATTTCCGCCTGCGTACAGTGTATCGTGCACATATTTACCTGTATATTTCCGATGTACCGTGCATATATTTACCTGTATATTTCCACCTGCGTGCTGTGACCGTAACTGTTTGGAAGTCGCGTGAGATTATACGGCATGAAGTTCCGGCACATGGGCAGCAATATTTCCTGGACACCGTCATCCGAAGTAGTAGTCATAACGTCACCATCTTGTGACGTCACGACATTAGAGTAAAACAAAATTAACACAACTGGAATCATTCTGCAAAACATTTTGATGTCCGTCTATCAAAATCAAACCATGTACTGCAATTGATTCGGAAACCGGCGCGTAAAAATACAACCAGACAAAAAATGATAAAATAAATTAAGATAAATTCTTTAGGCCAGTCCTAAGGTCAAGTGGGTCGGAGTGTTTTTATCTGTGTTAATAGTTTTGAACCCCGTTTAAATGACATGAATGGAAGTTCAAACAGTGTTGTATTCACAAAAAATGGATGCATACACATAGCAACACTTACAAAAGTATGTTTGAAATGTTCTTGTTTTTAAGTAGATAACCTGAAAACATGCATGGCATGGCAACATTTTAATTAGTACAAGTAAGTAGTGTTAGAATCATGTGGCGTTTTTCTAATCACATATTTAAAGCAAACGTGGTTGTTTATCTCTTCCCATTTATTAGGCAATGCCAGTTCATAATATTTATTGAACTTCCGAGAGTCAAAACATGTATATATTCACCCTATCATCACGTGTTCAGGTCTCACATGCAGTCAGCTCCATTGCTGGTCGCAGTAGGAATATTTCTGCGGTTAAGGAGTAGATCTGTTTTATTCTTTTCTAGTCTATAAATTCCAATGTTCTAAAACAATGAAAACATAGTCAACTCAAAGGTCATGTAAACAAGATCACATTTTGCTTACATTGTATATAGAACATTTTAAAGATGTTTCATAGTCACTATCCAAACTGTTTATCATAGTCACTATCCAAACTGTTTATCATAGTCACTATCCAAAACTGTTTATCATAGTCACTATCCAAACTGTTTATCATAGTCACTATCCAAACTGTTTATCATAGTCACTATCCAAACTGTTTATCATAGTCACTATACAAACTGTTTATCATAGTCACTATCCAAACTGTTTATCATAGTCACTATCCAAACTGTTTATCATAGTCACTATCCAAACTGTTTATCATAGTCACTATCTCAACTGTTTATCATAGTCACTATCCAAATGGTTTATCATAGTCACTATCCAAACTGTTTATCATAGTCACTATCCAAACTGTTTGTCAGATCAAGAAGCGGAGCTCCCAGTAACATGGTCATATTAAACATCATGGCGGCTTAACTTTCCGAGTCCATTAATAATTTAAATCAAGTAAATCTGTAAATATTTGTTTTGTTTTGGGAAACGGACGCCAGTTGTTAATATATTTAGCAATTTCTCATCAGTGATAATTAAGAAATCAGTCATGATACCGACACTGAATTTGATATAAAGCATGTTCGTATCTGTCCTGTCTTACGACTGTCCAAGTGGGTGCCATAGCGTAAAGGACTCACAACACTATTATCTCCCTTGAATACTCGTGCCAAGATGAAGGAGGTAGATAAACAAAACAAGTTCGCTTTTCTACATTTTACAGGATACATTGATTTATCTTTACCAGGTTCTAAATCTACAGCATTTTAGGAAGAGATCACAGAAAAATGCATGTTGATATAAGATTTCTAGCTAATTCTGCCTCATTTTACACATCATGGGTCTAATCTCCACGGGGTTGTATTTTTGTCTAAATGTTGATAGGTGTCACGCAAACATGAAATTAAAAAAAATTCAATCTGGTAAATATTTGTTAAAAGTTAATAACATGCAGATATTGGATCAATGAAGAATTTAACCATAAATACATGTTGCAAAATCTTTTTATCTCTATGCCACGAACAAAAACATTACAATGGGACCCTATGGAAAATTAATTGTGGTGTGAGACGTAAAGATTAACTCTTAGGCGGAGTGCGTCTGTAACGACGTTGCGCTATAACCCTTCTCGCCTCTCACGGGTTTGAATCCGACGGAAGCTGTCGATTCTTACGGATGGCGTGAGGTACTAGTTATACAAAGGAACAGTGGGAGGTCTGCATCCACCGCAGAAATATCGACCGTCATACATAGCCTAACATGTTCTGACTTTAAACACCAAGGTACTCCAATGATCGAGCCTGCTTTCCCGGCCAGGATCGACTTAGGATTAAATACCGAACTACTTAATTATTTCCCACTCGACCAGTGAGAAAATAAGTGAGCATCATAGCTTAATTGTAAGCAATTCGTTGAGCAATCCAATAATCGTGTATTCCATTTAAGCCAGGACCGAACTAGGATCAATTATTGACATATACTTACTGACCGGATGTGACGTAAAACAGATGCACAGAGCAAACTAAAGGATACAAAGAAAAAGTTGTCCAAACTTTAATTGCACTGACAATAGTGGTTCGGTTTTAAGAGGGGAGGAAACTATCACCACGATTACATGCCATTTGGGTGATTATTCATGATTATCACTAATTGAAACAATACAGAGTTAATTGCTAATTAAGATATGGCGGTAAATGATTAAGTTAAAACGACTTTTGCAAGATATATAAAAAGCGCATGCGTATGGTCATATACTGAAAGAGAAAAGAAACGAATCAAACAATTATATACACCTCATTCCACGTAATATTCCAGATATATCTCAACGTGTTTTGTGCAAAAAGGGGCTACAGCTAATTACAAAAACGACAAGAGATTGCAACGTTTAAAGCCTGAGTTTGCTCACCTGCTTGAGCCAAATGCGCATTCTGTCCATAATGAAACTTGGTGTGTTCGGTGCTGTTTAAACATTCTTTCCGAAAGGACAGGCCTAATATGACCCTGTACCATTCTATTAGCAGTAGCATATTAAACATACAATATATAGCGGAAATACACCTTATGCGTTTCTTTTTCCTTTCAGTATACATATACTACGCATCATTTTCCTTCTATGATCAATGTAACTATGCTGTATTGCACGGCTGGTAATCAGTGGAGCTACCTCCTTTTGGAGGTATATGCAAATATCCCCCATCGCCACTTCCGAGGTAGTTCCAACGCCAAAAATACAGGTAAACAAGGTGGGTACACTTTGCTATTTCTTCGTTAAATGTTTTTTTTGCATTGATATGAACAATCTTGGATTGCAGTTCCGTGTGGTTATGTTTACGCTTCGCACACGACCCAACAAATTCTCGACATATGCCTCATTTGACTTTAGGGACTTTTAATCCGTTCGAACTTTACAGTTTTGCTCAACTTGATCGTCGCTACCGAGGTTTTTCCCAATGTTTTGCCTATTTTCTCCTCATATTTTTGCCTATTTATGCTACATAATCAGTTGGTGTCCGTATGTTGCCTGTTGACAAAATAAATAACACGAAGAACGTTTGTGGGGGAGAAATAGCGATTTCTTAGAAGAGACAGCTCTAATGCTAGAGAGATAGTCCCAGTGCTATGGAGGAGATAGCACCGATGACAACTTATGAGGATGTCATTTCTTACCATTGCTTACGACATTGCTCTTGGTAAAAATACAATTTGCGTTCCCAAACTACTGTTTGCATCAACTGTATACCCAGTTTGTGTCTGTAATAGGTATAATGTAATCACCACGGTGTCCACGTCTTTCGGCTCATGGGAGCTATTACAGTTGCATATATGTATTATGTAAACAGTTACGTACAATTTACATATATCTGCATATTATTCGGGAAATGTTATAACTAAAATAATTGGTAAGTTACTAACTATAAATTTTGAAGAAACTGACTATATGCAAAGTCTTTGGTCCCATCCCTTCAGTATTTTATCCGCATCCCCAGAATTTATATACTATAGATAATACGAAATCACCGCTAACATTAAGGTGATTGTTTTGATTATAGCATGTACTTTAGAGACTGGTTTGCAACAGTCATCGTAAAACCTTTGTATTTAGGAAATTCAGTAATCACAGCAGTTGAGTTTAAAAAAAAAGAGATTTTTAAAACGATGAACATAAACAGAATTTAATCTCATATAGTTTTTTACAAGTGATTTTAGATATAATTTTGAATACATTGTACTCTGCTATTTCGTGGATTTATCGAACGATTGCCCTAGATATGAGTTGTAGATTTTGTTACACTAAAATACAGGCTAACGAATTAATTACTCAAGATTCCGATATAAGTTGATTACATAAAGATATAATAATTTTTCACAATAAACGACCATAGGGCTAATGTTAGCATTTATAGAAGCCGTGAACTTACGTTACGTACTTAAGGTATTTAAGTGTATTAATAATGATATTATAGCGTTGAGCTTAAAACAATAAAATGGAATACATGTGTGTTTCTTGAATTCACGAACATTGAAATTGGCCAACACGAGTTGTCTTTACTTTCAATAACTAAGGTAATTACAATAAACTGAAGACCAGTGTTTTTACGGATTTCTTTGTTGCTTTGATTTGTCCCGTGATTTCAAGAACGAAACCATGTCATTTTCAGCCATTTTTGAGAAAAAGGTGATTTCAGAAAGAGGGGAGGTAATCATCTAAAATGATAATGATAATTACTAAGTCGTAATTACGAGATACTAAGTCGTAATTACGAGACAGTAAGTCGTAATTACGAGATACTAAGTCGTATTTACGAGATACAAAGTCGTAATTACGAGATAGTATCTCGTAATTACGAGATAGTAAGTCGTAATTACGAGATACAAAGTCGTAATTACGAGATAGTATCTCGTAATTACGTGATAGTAAGACGTAATTACGAGATAAAATAAATTACTCCTCGCACCAGGACGCTTCCATAATACAATGGTCAATATTAATTTCAGAAGATTGTGTTACTAAGTCGTAATTACGAGATACCATTGTCGTAATTACGAGATAATAATTCGTTTTATTGCACAGTGGCGTTGCTTGTGCAGTGTGGCGGCTGTAAAACGTCTCCCCGCGCTTGCAATCAGTACTGTTATTCATTCGATCTTTGGAGATCTCTGAGATCGATACTTATATTAAGTTATCAGTGGTACATTGTCAATTTCTTTTTTTTCTTACTTAATTTTTGATTTGGTGGTTCCACTACTACGGCCGATAAAAGGCTCTGAGTATTGTTTAACCACTCATAGGATATGTTGTCTGATTTTTGATACGCAGGCTTCATAACCGCTGCTCCCAACTAAATTCCATTATGTTTATTTCGCTTTTCGGGGCATTTAATTGTATTAGATACTGGGACCATACGTCGTACGACATGGCCATACACCGTACGACATGGGGAAGCGTTACACTCCATGTCCACCGCCATTTGCATGCCATCTTCGGGATGGTTAAAATTGTGTACTGTTGATTTTATGAATATTGAGTTCTGCTCAACCCGGGGCTAGAGGGCGTGAGCGATAGCTAGCATATTACACTACCGCTCATGAACAGTCTCAATCAAACCGAGACTGCAATGTTTCGAATGTGTCGTGCTCGGCCGTTTCCAAAGGTCCATTATCATACTCTTTTTTAAATAAAGAAATGACTGGTAGTTTATTGAAATCGATAAAGTACTTTTGAAGTCATGAAGGGTGATACTTCGCTTAGAAAATATTAAAATAACACAAATGTTGAAAATCAGATCCTTACCTAACATTTCCGAAACAATTATATCAATGTTCATATTATGTTTAATCTTATGTCCCAAAAAATTAGTGCTAAACATTTGTGTGTTCAGTATATGTTCACAGATCTCTCAAATGCCATGACTTGCTATACATCTACTTGTTTAACCCTGAGCCTGCTAAGGGCGACTACAATAGCATTTGCTTCCATTGTTAACCCAGATCAGCCTACCAGTCATTTCTCCAAAACATCCGTTTGTAACGTAAATGGAATGGTCTAAATTTAAAGAAAGGACTGTCCATTATGCATTCATAGCATGCCAAGGGTTAAATACTGGGTGGGCTTTAAATCCGAAGATCGCAATAGCCTCGCTGTTGCGACTAGGTTACTTCGGTGTGCCCTTAGGCGAGACTCGTCCCCTAGGCTGGTCTTTCGGAAGGAGGCGTAGACTATGCGACCCCGTGTATCGGAGCGCGTTAAAAAACCATAATTTAGGAATCGATAAGGATAGGACAGGATTCCCGGATTCATATGTATCGTTCCACTGTTTCTGGGGTGTCTCGAAAAAACATATACAGTCTGTGGATGTGGTTAATCGACAATGCATGATATTCAATAATGGAAAAAATACAACTATACTTGACTCAAATTTGACGTGACGAAATCGTATAATATGCCCAGTCTTCTTTTGTAAAGATCCGATAATAAAATGAACTACATGTAGTTACAAATACCGTCCAAATACTGTTATATACAACGTGTAGTTGCTTGAGTTTATATTAAGCAACTGGAAAACAAGCAATATTTTGTCACTTATCGTAGTTATTAGATGTGCATCCGGTGGTCGAGTGGTTAGCAGACTTGTCTCTCGTTCCGGAAGTCCCGAGTTCGATAACCTTTGGGGTCCAGTACCAAGACTCGCACAGTACCGTATTCGGGCAAGGTGAAAGTAAGGGGATGAGAGTTATACCCTATATACTTTAAAGATCCCACTGAATTTCTGTGTCAATCAGCGATACAAAAAGCACATAAGCCCATCCTCGGAAAGAACAGAACAGAAAGAAAAAAAAGAGACAAAAAAAGAAAGAAAGAAAGAAAGAAAGAAAAGAAAGAAAGAAAAAAGATAGAAAGAAAAAGAAAGAAAGAAAGAAAGAAAGGAAGAAAGAAAGAAAGAAAGAAAGAAAGAAAGAAAGAAAGAAAGAAAGAATGTGTTGATGAGACGTTAAACAATTTAATTAAAAGAAGAGGCCTAAGAAGGCCTATACGACTGTATTGGTTTAAGGCTTTATGGTTTCTCCTTAAGTTGTTTCGTGGAAGTCGAGTGAAAAAAGTTTGGCCGAGGTGGGTGGATGGGGTGTCGGAATGTATTACATAATTCAATTTTGCTGTTTCAAGTCGGATGTGACTGAACAGCTTTTGTAAAGATCCGATAATAAAATGAACTACATGTAGTTACAGACTAATAAAACAAAATATATAAGTTTTCAATAAATCAAGGGCCATAACTATTGTGTTATTTTCCCATAAAAAATTTTTTTTTTCAAACTTATCCGAGCCTTCGTCGATATTGACTGGCAAGTTTAGTAAAGATTGGATGCAAACTGAAGGTGCTATGCTTTTAACAAAGCAAACTATAGTATGTTTCAGTAAATCAAGTACCATAACTCTGGTGTTTATTATTCGATATTGATGGTTTTCAAACTAATTTGAACATTTATTACTATTAAGACTCTGGTCAAGTTTTGTAAAGATCGAACGCATAATGGTGGTGCTAGAGTATTGACAATGTCAAATTTAGCAATTTTGCATTAAATCCTGGGTCATATCTGGGGCATAGCGTTTATTAGAAGATAGTGATGTTTTTTAAACTCGTTCAAGCGTTCATCAATATTAAGATTCTGGACAAGGTTGGTAAAGATTGGATGCAAAATGAAGGTGCTAGGTTGTTGGTGAGTTTTTAAAACAATCCAGATTGCCATGTGTCTCTTTAAAATATATCTCCAACCAAACGGGTCGTGTTGTAGTGCATCAGTGTTGATGTACTCAGAATGACTATGTGAATATTTCGGCAGACCAAGAAATAGTATAAATTATTATAACTGTTTATAGTTAAACAGAATATTTTAACTAACATTAGTTTATGTATAATAATATGACAAATAGAAAATGAACACTCGGATTTGTTTCTAATCCTCCATCTATTTAATATGTTGTTATCCAAGTGTTGTATAAACACTCCAAAATGTAAACACTTAAACTATCACATATACTAGTGTGGGCCGTTACAAGGACACATGGCAATCTTGAAGTCTTTATCAAGCATTAAAATTAGTCTCGGTTTATTAATCCAGTATCAGTCTGACTTTAAATCTGCATGCATATATGTAAATACAATTTTAAACTTTTTTTCTTTATTCTACCATAGGTTGAATATATTATAGGTAACCAAGAGTTAGTAATATGCAAGAACAATTTCCTTGATATAATTCTTATGATTATACATAGACTAATGTTAGTTCAAATATTTTAAAGCATTTACATTAAAGGGACACATGACAATTTGACTTTTTAAAAAACTTGCGGCGTCCCCGGTTAGTTTTTCAACATATATAAATTCATTTATTCAGTCAATAATATGTATATATTATTGACTGAATAAATGAAATATAAATTCACTTATTCAGTCAATAATATTTATATATTATTGACCGAATAAATGAATTTATATATGTTGAACAACTAATCGTTGAAAAACTAACATATATAAATTCATTTATTCAGTCAATAATATTAATATATTATTGACTGAATAAATGAATTTATATCAACATATCAATTCATTTATTCAGTCAATAATATTTATATATTACTGACTGAATAAGTGAAATATAAATTCATTTATTCAGTCAATAATATTCATATCTTATTGACTGAATAAATGAATTTATATATGTTGAAAAACTAACCGGGGACGCCGCAAGTTTTTTAAAAAGTCAAATTGTCATGTGTCCCTTTAATGTAAATGCTTTAAAATGCAAACGCTTAATGTAAACGCCTAACCGATCACATTTGTATGTTTGTTTGTATGGCATTTTACGCCATTTTCAACACATATAAGGTTATATATGACGGTCGATTTTTTGTGGTGGTACTGTACACCTTCCGCCATCCGTAAGAATCGACACTTTCTCACTTACAAGTCGAGCTCCCCGTGGGATTCGAACCCGCAGCGGTGAGAGGCGACGGTTTACAACGCAGCGTCGTTAACCATTCGGCCACGGAGATCACATATAGTCACGGTGATACATCGTACACCGGATATAGCTGCTAAAGTGATCCAAAAAAAATACAGAAAATGGGGATTTTTTTTCTACCCAAGGTAAGTTTACACCTAATTGACATAAATTATCAAACCAAATGAACACCGTACCAGTTTTTCAGTTACGGTTAATTGAGCCTCGAAGGTGTCGATTCAGCTAGTACTATACAAATATGTGAACATATATAATTTAAAGGTGTGGCGATCACTGTCAAATTTCGATCCGCAGTAAAACATCCTGTTTTTTTTTGCTTAATTTTAAAATTCTGAATCTTACGATTTCATCATTTTCATACTAACTACCATTCCAAAAGGTGACCTTGTAGGTTTTCAAGTTAGTGTGTTATTTGCCAAATATCATGTACGTTAGTGTAAAGGGTATAGCATTATTGTTTACAGTGGATAGGTAAATGACAAAATTTAGTGTACGGGGTATAGTTTGAGAAATTTTATAACTCAAGAGAAAAATATTAGATATATCTGTAAATATGACATCTGTAAATACACTTGACCGATGTCCTAACGACAACCAATAGATTTTTGTGTGATATTACTTATAAAGTATCAAAAATACGGTGAATTTTCAAGAAGTAATAATAGACATGATTGTAAGCAAAAATAATGCATTATTAACAAAATGATGGTATTAGCTTTTTTTTCTTCTAATTTTTGAATTAATTAATATCGCATAAATAATAAGTTTATACAAAATGGAAAGAATATTCAATGTCCAAAAAACATGTCAAATAGTAAAGAATTGATAGCTTCAACGAAAATTCATAAACTTAAATCGTTTACAATCCACAACACATGTATAACAGCCTGACAAAAATGTTCTTACTGCAATGAATTTTTTCCCCATAGTTTTACTACTTAAAGAGACAGAATCTAATTTGATGACCAAATGTTGGGAGTATGGTTTAGTGTCCCCACCTTTTATTTATGTGTTATAAGTAAATAATATGCGCATAAAACATTTATCTTGGGCCTTATTTCCGTTTATCATGTTTATGCTAAAAATGCACACGGTTTCTACATGATTGCAATTATGTATTTGTTTACAAGTGGCGGGTCACAATGTTAAATGGTATAACATAAAAATTCGTTATTATTACTCATAAATATATAGCAATCGCGGGATAGCTGGAAAATGAATGGCTTAGTGATTAGCTAATGCGTGTTGTTGCATATTGACATGTTTTCGCATACTTCATATCCTGAACCCTAGAGTGGATTTCGATAACATTTGGCAGAACGCATCAGAATGAGGTATAACTTCGCATACTGTCATCATGTTCCGGTTCGTTTTCTTATTACAGATGTATTGCCCTTATATTTTATAAAAGCAAACATTGTATGCTTTTCATCTGCTGAACCCTTATTGAGATTTTAATAAAATGTCTCAGGAAACATCAGAATTAAAAAAAGGTTTTCCATCTACGAAGCCCCTATTTTGGCTATGTCAGTGACCATAACTCAGCCATTATAGGTTTGACGTATGGAGAGCCTCGGCTGCCTTCTGTTGGCCTTTTGCATTTTGTGCAGTACGCTTTTTTAAGTCGTTTTGTGCATTTTCTAAGTTGTTATGTGCATTTTCTAAGTTGTGATGTGCATTTCGTAAGTTGTTATGTGCATTTCGTAAGTTGTTGTGTGCATTTTCTAAGTTGTCCTGTGCATTTTCTAAGTTGTTATGTGCATTTGGTAAGTTGTTATGTGCATTGTATATGTTGTTATGTGCATTTTCTAAGTTGTCCTGTGTATTTTCTAAGTTGTTATGTGCATTTTGCAAGTCGTCTTGTGCATTTTCTAAATGTAATGTGCATTTTCTAAGTTGTGATTTTCATTGTTCAAGTTGTGATGTGCATTGTTTAAGTTGTGATGTGCATCGTTTAAGTTGTTCTGTGCATTTTCTAAGTTGTTATGTGCTTTTCGTAAGTTGTTATGTGCATATTCTAAGTTGTCTTGTGCATTTTGTAAGTTGTTATGTGCATTTTCTAAGTTGTCTTGTGCATTTTGTAAGTTGTTATGTGCATTTCGTAAGTTGTTATGTGCATTTTCTAAGTTGTTATGTGCATTTTCTAAGTTGTCTTGTGCATTTCCTAAGTTGTTATGTGCATTTCCTAAGTTGTGATGTGCATTGTTTAAGTTGTGATGTGCTTTTCGTAAGTTGTTATGTGCATATTCTAAGTTGTCATGTGCATTTTCTAAGTTGTTATGTGCATTTTCTATGTTGTTATGTGCGTTTCGTAAGGTGTTATGTACATTTAGTAAGTTGTAATGTGCATTTCGTAAGTTGTCTTTAAGTAGACTTTTTATCGGAATAGGTTTGGAATGAAACACCGGTAGAAATGGCGGCTCCAGGAGCGAACGCTATGCTCTGCATACTTTAACAAAATTGGGTTAGGGAAATTATACAATAAATTCTTAGAACAGAAAATTGATTTCAAAATGTGTAAGGGATTGTCTGACGGGGAGTTAATACATCCTGGTCTGAAAACAATAGATCACAATAGGCAGTATCAGGAGGTGTGGTACAGGTGGCCGTGGGTACGGAAGATAAGGGGAGGGACCGGGAGACAAGGGTAGGGGTCGGAAGACAAGAGGACGGGATTCGGGAGAGAAAGGGGCGTGAGGTTTTTAAAATAGCAAGTTTGTAAAAAAAAAAAATGAATTATCATAGTTTGAGAGTCGTTTTGGGTAAAACAGTCTATATCCTATCAAAATCCATAATTGACCATTATCTTGTCTGCCGTACACGTTCTGTCTCCACGATAAATACGTTTATAGATTTTGTCCCTTGTTTATCAGTACTCTGAGAGAGAAGAGAGAAAAGGGGGCGGAAAAGGGAGATAAGGGAGGGAGAAGGGAGAAATGGGGAGGGAGGAGGGAGAAGACGACCTCACGTAGCTCCTACCCATCAGTGTGGGAACTAACAAATAATAATAATAATAAATTGAAAAATATATTTAAATAAAAGTAATATTAACGTGCTATTTGTTGAAAACAGACATATTTTAAGTTTTCTTGAAAAAAGTCCCAGAGTATTAAAATATGTTTGTTTTCAACAAATAACACGTGAAGTCCAGACTCTATTGAACCTATACCTTTAGGACGTCCTATTGGTTAAAGATGGAGGGCTATAAACCTTAGGACTACACACAAAGACAAACTAATAACACGTTATTTTTTTATTTTTTTATTATTTTTTTTTCAGACCAAGATTTATTAACTCCACGTCAGACAATCCCTTAAACATTTTGAAATCAGTTTTATGTTCGAAGAATTTATTGTATAATGTACCTAGCCCAATTTCTTTTATCTAGGCAGAGCATAGCGTCCGCTCCTGGAGCCGCCATTTCTACCGTTGTTTCATTTAAAACTTATTCCGATAAAAAGTCTACTTAACGACGACTTGTAGTTTGCACAAGACAACTTACGAAATGTACATAACAACTTATGAATTGCACATGACAACTTAGAAAACGCACATAACAACTTAGAAAATGCACAAAACAACTTAGAAAATGCACAAGACAACTTAGAATATGCACATAACAACCTACGAAATGCACATAACAACTTACGAAATGCACATAACAACTTAGAAAATGCACATAACAACCTACGAAATGCACATAACAACTTACTAAATGTACTTAACAACTTGGAAAATGCACATAACAACTTACGAAATGCACATAACAACTTAAAAAATGCACAAGACAACTTATAAAATGCACATAACAACCTACGAAATGCACATAACAACTTAAAAAATGCACAAGACAACTTATAAAATGCACATAACAACCTACGAATTGCACATGACAACTTAGAAAACGCACATAACAACTTAGAAAATGAACTTAGAAAATGCACAAAACAACTTAGAAAATGCACAAGACAACTTAGAATATGCACATAACAACCTACGAAATGCACATAACAACTTACGAAATGCACATAACAACTTAGAAAATGCACATAACAACCTACGAAATGCACATAACAACTTACTAAATGTACTTAACAACTTGGAAAATGCACATAACAACTTACGAAATGCACATAACAACTTAAAAAATGCACAAGACAACTTATAAAATGCACATAACAACCTACGAAATGCACATAACAACTTAGAAAATGCACAGAACAACTTGGAAAATGCACATGACAACTTAGAAAATGCACAAGACAACTTAGAAAATGCACATGACAACCTAGAAAATGCACATAACAAATTACTAAATGCACATAACAACATAACAACTTAGAAACTGTACAGGACAACTTAGGAAGCGTACTGCACAAAATGCAAAAGGCCAACAAAAGGCAGCCGAGGCTTTCCATATTGACGCAACACTACATACCTAGGTGCATAATTTCACACGCTAATAAACATTTGTGTGACGTTACATGAATGTGAGTCATATAGTTTAAGCTGAGCGCGCGAAACAAGTTTTCGGGTAGTACATATTCCTAGATTGGCTAAGCCAGGGGCCGTAATTCATGCATTACATGTCTGAAAGATATAGTTGCATTACTTCAATGCTTAATATTTGTGCTAGGTTTCATAAATACTAGGGATTAGTTTTCGCTGAGCATGTGACACAAGTTTTCGGGACGTATACATACGGGCGTACATACGGACGAATAAGAGCGAATCTATTTGCTCCACAAACACCGCAACCCCGAGTGGGGACATTGAACGAGTTATATATCGTAGTTTGGTCTTGTTTAGGCACTAATCCCTTAATGAATGTAGACATGTTACAAAGAATGTATGAGATTTTGACAACCGGTAAGCAATACTGTCAAGCGTGTTAAATGTAAACTATGCTCTAAATCTAGGTTATAGAGGAGTGAATACAGATACTTATGTTATACAAATATCATTATATAATTCCATCGTTACTTAAAACTGCTATACCCTTGTTGCTCTGGCCACAGCCTAGTCATTATTATCTCCCGACGAAGTCAAATTTAAGGGATATAAATGTGGCGTTGTCCGTACGTCCGTCCGTTCGTTCGTCCGTCCGTCCGTTAGTTTTCGTGTCCGCTCCATAACTCTCACATACATGGATGGATTTGAAATAAATTGGCACAAATACTCATCTTATTGAGACGACGTGCAGAACCCAACACCCCGGTCTGCATCTTTGAGGTCAAGGTCATAAAGGTCATCATAAAGGTCATTTACTTCTTATACTTCTTAGGGATTTTGATTGAAATTTGCAAATACCTATCTCATCGAGACGACGTGCAGAAACCAACATCACACGTATCTTCAAGGTCAAGATCATAAAGGTCATATACTTAGTGTATGCATTTAATAAGGTCGGCCCAAATGCTCCCCACTTGTTACTCTCCTTTGCATCAGTTATAAATTACTAAGTACTATTCTAGTCTATTCGTATTGGGAATGAACGAATTATACGGTCTACTTTCGAATGGACCATATATTGACCCATGTTACCTTGTAAATTCAGCAGGGAATCGCTGATATTTGATTATACAATTGGTATTGCTTCATATGCAGACAATTTTGCCTGATAAATCAGCCCATTTGTATTATTCTATCCAATAAATGGTCGACCATGTATATCTATCCCCAGTACACTAAATATCAATCCCCCGTTCACTGATTTGCGATTTATAGCTATCCCCCGTACAGTGAATCGCAACATATAAGTCAATTATCATGATTATCAAAGAAGTTTCAAACTACACATGCCCAATAGATAAAGTTAATATGATATAAATGAACAAGTATGCCGATTCAAAATTTCGATAAAATACATAAAAGCGGAACAATAATAAAATATTGGCACAAACATGCATCGTTCGTACGTGTTCAGGACACTTTGTTTTGATTATTTAAAACAATAACGAAATGGCACTTTTCATATATTGCTGCTTACTTCAGCAACATTCAGCTTTTTGCTCTGACTGTTGGTTTGTACGAGTACTATATAAATCACAGGAATATAGAAATAAACTTACGTCGACCAGCAAAACATATCAAATTTCTAATCACTTCAGCAGCTATATCCGGTGTACGATATATCACCGTGATAGTAGTTTGTGTCATTAATTCATATCATTATTATAAGAAAACATATTTATTAAAGCGTACAGCTTCCTTCTAAATCCCCTTACTCATGTTTCTAACACCATTCACTGTTTATATAAATAAGCCATGTACATTATACAACATTTGTAAATAAAATAGTGTTAAAACTAAAAAGCAACACTTTACAAACTCGTTGTTTACGAGTTTGATCACATCCGGAACAGGAGAAGAAATGTAAATACATGTACAGCTATTGGCATCTTGTATGAATGAGATATATAACTTACATATTTTGAGAATCCAAATTCTATAGACCAGCCAGGCCAAACCCCAAAACTGGTGTTTCGAATTAAGAGTTACCAGCTCATAATTTATTTACGCATATTCAATCACGGGTATTTTAAGAACCCGTGAAAAAATCCTATACTTTAAATGAATAGTTATATAGTGTAATTGTGTCTTTATTTGGTGGGTTAGTGTCTTTAAAGGGGTTGATACAATATTATTAAACATATTTATTTTAAAGGACTCTGAAAAACTTTATAAAAGCTGAAAGAATTATCAAAATGCCATGTAAAATAAAGGAGATATGAACTATTGCAAATTTGCAAAGAAACTTTAATGGAGACAGCCATCTTGGGACGATGATGTCATCGTGCCTTTTTACCATATATGGCATATTGAGAAAATATCTTTTAAATCAAAGAAAATCGCTGCAAATGAAAAATAAGCATACAATTTATTCAGTTTACATTTGTATATTAATGTTTAATCATTTGCAATGATTTTCTTTGCTTTAAAATATATTTTGTCAATATGCCGTATTTGGTAAAAAAGGCGCGATGACGTCATCGTCCCAAGATGTTTTATATTCTTTTCAACTTTTCAATAGGTCATATTATTTTTCACGGCATTTTGATATTTCTTTTATCTGTTTCACGTTTTTCAGAGCCCTTTTGAATTAATCTTGTTTGAAAATAGCGCATCAACCCCCTCAACATTATTAATAAAGTCAACTTGTCCCAAGATACCACCTTTATTGACTACCTGCTTTGGTAGACCAATTGGATTGCTTTAAATTATAATGCAGCAGTATTAAGAGACAACCTATGTCAAAAGCCAAGTTTTGCCCTTCCCGTTAGTGGTATCGTATTACAGGGACGACTGTATATGTTTCCTACAAGGTGAACTGTCCCTGTGCGTCGATTCTGTTCCTATGGGCCCATGCATTTCTTCTCGCTTTTCTGTCACTCTGCCACGATGAACCCATCAGTCGCGTTGCTTTCTCCTGGAAACACAAACAAAATCATATAAATTACTTAAAGGGAAAGTAGGCATACAGCCATACAATCGTTAGTATTTAGAATTCTGAAATACTTCGAAAAAATACAATTATCGAAATCGCATGATAAACAAAGAAGAGATGACTGTGTGAAGGCTGTATGGGAGCCGCCATTTTCAGACCTATGACGTCATAGTTCTAGAAAACGTATATGGCATATTGACAAATATCATTTAAAGCAAATAAAATCAATGTAAATGAATGCAAAATCGTTTACTGGTCATATATTGCATTAGTCCCCTTAACTTATTTACACATTGTATATACAGTTGCTTTATGTTTTTCTTATAAATCAGTAAATTATCATATTCATAAATATTCATTCAATATGTAGTCACTTAGAACTATGATGTCATAGCTCTCTAAATGGAGGCTTCCATATCCAAGCAGTAAGTTAAATAGAACATATTGTCTTTGTTTGTATCCGATTTTGATAAAATAATTATTTCGCGCTTTTTCGAGTTTTTTAGAACACTCAATAATAAAGAGTATTTGGCTTTGTGACGACATTCACCTTAAAAAACAACAAACAAACAAACAAAACACAACGACAACAATTGGCTCACTGTACCACGATGAACCCATCAACCGAAGGTGTTCTCATAACTGGGTAAAGCAAACACAACACATAATCCTCTCATCCCAAAGACAAACTGGTGCCAGAATACGTTGACCGACATCATTTATCGTAATCAGTAGAAAATGGATCCCTTAATTCGCGAACAAATTCAGGACACTCTAAGTACATGGAATTTCTGGTCTGAACTGATTGAAAAGTTGGTACCCATACTATTCAAAAGCATGCTTGTATTTAAAATTTCAAAATGCTTTGTCATGGTGACCTTACTCGTACTATTGAAACCTAACCGAAGGAGTGTAATATTACACTGAATGGAATGACATTTTAGGACGTGTGTGACTCAGTGTGTTGGGGGTGATGGGGGTATGGGGAAGGGGGCATTCTCTAATTACATCTGCCAGTCTATGGGAAGGGGGCATTCTCTAATTACATCCGCCAGTCTATGGGAAGGGGGCATTCTCTAATTACATCCGCCAGTCTATGGGAAGGGGGCATTCTCTAATTACATCCGCCAGTCTATGGGAAGGGGGCATTCTCTAATTACATCCGCCAGTCTATGGGAAGGGGGCATTCTCTAATTACATCTGCCAGTCTATGGAAAGGGGGCATTCTCTAATTACATCTGCCAGTCTATTTAAACATGAATGCACATACGAAACGGAAAGAATTTCAGAACTCTTTTAATAACTTGTACGAACAACTGAAGATGATATGCAATCAAATTATTACCAATACAGTTGTAAATCCATATACCTGATATAACGCCTCCCTGTCTTTGATCTGATGTCCTCGACGTATTCTCTGTAAAAAGAAAAATATACATATGATAATTTGAATTGAATTGGGTTTTAAGGCGCACCAACACATGAAAGGTTATATGGCGCCTAACAGGCATGAACATGCCAGGCTCATCCATGTACATCTAGATAAAATATGGAAAATGGGCCTAGAACATTTTCACTCTGAACTGCAGAGTTGCTGCAAATTATATCGTAGAAACTCCATTTACGCTGGAGCCACGTTTATTGTTTTTCTGCCACTGCTCTTATGGCACCTGAAACAATGCAGGGATCATGATGAAGACCTTTAATGAACATGAACAAAAAATGATAAAATGAACATGAATTTGGGGGGAGTCTACCCCTCTGCCTACCCCTCCAAAGGGATCTGCAGTGGCCCTATTATTTGCCCCCTGACCAAACGGGGTCCCCGGGAACCACACGGGGCATATATATGATAACAAGAGACGTCGAAATTTTGGGGGAAACGCTTTTGTCAAAAAAACAATCCTTCATCTTTGGTTCTTAAAACGAACGTGATATATTTGAAAAGATAAAAGTCATACCACACTAATAAATGCACATGTATGCGTTACTTTTAAACATCGTTCAATGGTTCGAATTCCACTGTGATCTCAACTTGTAAGTGAGGAAGTGTCTATTCATACTAATGACGGAAGGTATACAGTACTGGTTATACCTAGGAAAAATGGGACGGTCTGCCTCTACCACAAAAAAAATCGACCGTCATATGTGATCTAAATTGTGCTTAAAATAAACACCATTGAAACAATAAAGTTGTATTTCCTATTAATCCTGGCTAGTTTGTTAGAAGGTATAGCCTGACGGGGATTTCTTTATTTATACTGACCCCTTTTATAGGGATGGGTGTACCGCAATAGGGATACTGGTGGACGCATCCTAAAACCTAGTTTAAACCCCTTTTTGCCGCTGAGCATTTGCGCCGGCGCTTTTTGTCCTTTGACATTTTATGCACGTATCGATATTTCTCTCCTAGTGATAACTGTTGCGTGCAACCGTACCTGAAACATAATTGATAATAATACAATATGTTTTAATCGAACCTTGCGGACAAATAATGCCGTTTTCTGCGGACAGAAAGCGTCGTTCGGACATAAAGCGCCGTTCCCTGCGGACAAAAATCTTCGTTCGGACAAAAAGCGACACTTTCCTAAAAAATCTGCGGGCAAAAAGCGCAATTCGGACAAAAAGCGCCGTTTTTTTAAAATGTCTGCGGACAAAAAGCGCAATTCGGACAAAAATCGCCGTTTGTCTACATTTTTTATGAGCAAAAAAGTCGCGGACAAAAAGCACCGTGCGGACAAAAAGCCGAGCGGACAAAAAGCGCCGGCATAAGCGTTCAGTGCTCGTGCCCAGTAGGTTAACCTGCTTGCTTTTGTGAAGTCGCATTCTTTGATTATGTTGTTTACTGATAATTGTTGTTTGTTTTGAATGCATTTTTTTGGTTGATGCGTTCTTGTAAGGGTATATTTCCTGTTGGACTTTAATACCTATGTTTCTAACTCCGGTCGAATACCTTCATATAATATGGACTTTCTGTGAATTTGACTTAGTAATTAATATTGTGTGTTTGATAATTGTCTCTTATCCAATTAGAATTAATTCACGTGGGATATATTCAGTTGAACATTCGCTAATTATTATAATATTTTGCGTTTTACCTTTTCTTTCGAAAAAAAAATTGTATGCGCAATTAAACATATTATAATGTAATAACATGTTCTGTTTACAGAAGCAATCAAACTGCATATGTCAAATACAAATTACATATGTCAAATACAAATAACATATGTCAAATACACATTACATATGTCAAATACAAATTACATATGTCAAATACAAATTGCATATGTCAAATACAAATTGAGCCTAGGCTCAGTCCTATCATGTGCATTTATAACATAACAGTGTAATAAAGTACAGACTTAAAATATCATGCTACACTGGTGTAATTAATAAATATGCAAATGAGGACTGGATCACTATATGTGTGTACACAGTAAAACACAGTCCCAATTATTTACATAATACAATACGTTCAGGCAGACGTTATTATATATCATAATGTAATTAGATGTAATTTAACATTTAATGTTTATTTTTATTAAAACAATGTATTCATCACATAGCCTGATAGATTTTCACTGGTGAGTACCAAAATGCATATTATTTGTTTACAAAAGCTTTACAGTGTAACCACACATTATGTGTAGTTAGAAAATAAGGCGAAAACATCAAAAACGTCCTTAACAAATATCAATATGGCGACTCACTTGTATTGTCACATCATGCTAGCTTTTTCTAAACAAACTTGAATATTTGCTGTTTCCTAAAATAGTGCAAGGATTTCATTCATTGTGCTTCGTTTTTATTTTTGTTATAAAAACAATATAAAGACGTATCAAAACAGTTTTGTATTCAGTACAGCTAAATTGTCAACTTATGTTTTTTCTTCATAAACGTTAATTGATTGAATTGGATTTTATAGTCGCACCAACAGCTACGGTCATACGGCGACTTTCCAGCTGCCATTGATGGAGGAAGACCCCAGGTGCCCCTCCGGGCAATTTTCGTGCACGGGCGGGCACCTGGGTAGAACCACCGACGTTCCGAAAGCCAGCTGGATAGCCTCCTCACATTCATAAACGTTAAATACACTTAGTTAATATTCAGTACAACAATGCGAAACAAAGTAAAAACTATCATTGGGCCTCAATTTATATGACAGAATAGCTTGAATGTATATATTTAGAGGCCATATTATATTTTTTCTTTGAATACCATTATTATATTGAAAAGTACCATGAGTATAGGTAGTCATTACTTAGGTGTTTGTGATGTCGTTTGCATTTTGTATTACCCTTGCCTTCTCGTTTGTCTGTTTGCGTATTTGTTTTTGTGTTTTGTGGTTGACTGTCGTCATTGAATGCTACTTTCCCTGTCCGATTTTTATATAATTTTGTTTTGTTTTGAATAACACCATTTTCTCGTACAATTGTATGTCTAGCAGTGATTAACAGTTATCTATAAAAGATATTCTCCTCCACCCTCATCCTCCAAATACAATAGGCTCGAAATAGGTCCTAAAGAGCAGATTGACTCTACACGTGGTACAATGGCGGAAGGGGCCGGGTAAGGGATATACTCCTTAAAAATACACTTTATTCCGGATGCCCTGTATCTCCTATTTTCTCGGAGCACTACAGACATACAATTGTGCGTAGATTGCGAAATGTATGAACAAAACAATCCATTTCCAGTCATAAAACAGTTTGAATTATAAAAAATAGACACACCGTGCGCGCAGGTTCATTAATGTCAGTTTTACAGATTTGACAAAGATGTAAGGAAAATAATCCTTTTCAAATGTGTGTAGTGTAGTCTACATCGATGCTTTCATTATTGTATTAATCGCAAATCTACAGGAAATAATATCAGGAAAGCACACTCGCGTTAAGAATAATAATAGTAATCGTCTAATAGATGTATAAATGAATTATCTAAAAACGCGTTTCTTCAATAATTTAATGGAAAAAACACTGTATTTCAGAGATGTATTGATGGGTCGGTAAACAGCAATTCAAGCATTTGAGAGATGTATTGATGGGCCGGTAAACAGCAGAGATATATTGATGGGTCGGTAAACAGCAGAGATATATTGATAGGCCGGTAAACAGCAATTCAAGCATTTCAGAGATGTACTGATGGGCCAGTAAACAGCAGAGATATATTGATGGGCCGGTAAACAGCAGAGATATATTGATGGGCCGGCAAACAGCAATTTAAGCATTTCAGAGATGTATTGATGGGCCGGTAAACAGCAGAGATATATTGATGGGCCGGTAAACAGCAGAGATATATTGATGGGCCGATAAACAGCAATTCAAGCATTTCAGAGATGTATTGATGGGCCGGTAAACAGCAGAGATGTATTGATGGGCCAGTAAACAGCAGAGATGTATTGATTGGCCGGTAAATATCAGAGATGTATTGATGGGCCGGAAAACAGCAGAGATGTATTGATGGGCCAGTAAACAGCAGAGATGTATTGATTGGCCGGTAAACATCAGAGATATATTGATGGGCCGGTAAACAGCAGAGATATATTGATAGGCCGGTAAACAGCAATTTAAGCATTTCAGAGATGTATTGATGGGCCGGTAAACAGCAGAGATGTATTGATGGGCCGGTAAACAGCAGAGATGTATTGATGGGCCAGTAAACAGCAGAGATGTATTGATGGGCCAGTAAACAGCAGAGATGTATTGATGGGCCGGTAAACAGCAGAGATGTATTGATGGACCAGTAAACAGCAGAGATGTATTGATGGGCCAGTAAACAGCAGATATGTATTGATTGGCCGGCAAACATCAGAGATGTATTGATGGGCCGGTAAACAGCAATTCAAGCATTTCAGAGATGTATTGTAAACGGCAGAGATATATTAATGGGCCGGTAAACAGCAGAGATGTATTGGGCCGGTAAACAGCAGAGATGTATTGATGGGCCGGTAAACAGCAGAGATGTATTGATGGGCCGTTAAACAGCAGAGATGTATTAATGGGCCGGTAAACAGCAGAGATGTTCTGATGGGCCGGTAAACAGCAGAGATGTATTGGGCCGGTAAACAGCAGAGCTGTATTGATGGGCCGGGCCGGTAAACAGCAGAGATGCATTGATGGGCCGGTAAACAGCAGAGATGCATTGATGGGCCGGTAAACAGCAGAGATGTATTGACGGGCCGGTAAACAGCAGAGATGTACTGATGGGACGTTAAACAGCAGAGATGTATTAATGGACCGGTAAACAGCAGAGATGTATTGATGGGCCGGTAAACAGCAGAGATGTATTGATGGGCCGGTAAACAGCAGAGATGTATTGATGGGCCGGTAAACAGCAGAGATGTATTCATGGGCCGGTAAACAGCAGAGATGTATTGATGGGCCGGTAACAGCAGAGATGTATTGATGGGCCGGTAAACAGCTATACTCACCGTAATTATAATCAGCAGAAACGTGACGATATTGAACAGGGCGTACACAATGACGAGACTGATTAACGCCCAGAAATCCATTAGGCTTTGGTTACTGTTTCCGTCGTAGAGGGATATAATAGCGTGCCATATGCATACCAGCCAGTTGAATATCATACTGCCCAATATAAGACGATCCTGGAAATAGATTGGAGTTCACGAATGTGTTTTTACTTATTGGTTGGGGCGCTGGTTTCAGGTGTTTTTGGACTTTTCAGACAAAATACATCAACTACCTAAGCAAGTTGTATATTAGTGAAACAGACATTTTATTGGTAAATAAAAACACATTACTTTTTAAAGTCGGTTGTGAAATAAAAAAAATCATGTGTGAAAGCTGTTTTTGATGGGTAAATTCTGCTCCATGAAAAATTTCTTATTTTTTTTTTAGATTTTTTATGAAAATTCTTATTTTTTATTTTTTAGATTTTTATAGCAAAATATGAAGGCTAACTGAAGTTATTTGAAATTTCTTAATTTTCTGCTGTCCCACCAACAAGGAATTCACATAGGAAAAGCCCCATCAAAAAATCATTTTGGCTGTAAACTATTTATTTTTCGACCGATTTTCAAAAGTAAAGTAGTTTTATTTACCACTAAAAATACCAGTTCTAGTGATGTATAACTGATGTACATATTATTTAAATTGCTCAAGTTACTGCAGAAAAACCTTTGACTGAAACAAGCGCCCCAAACAATAGTATAATACAAAGTGCAAGAGTTATACGAAAAGTATCGTTGGTGTTATACTATGGTACTGGTGGGACAATACAAAGTGACAATGCATGTGCTATTAATAAATGTAATTCATATATAAGATAGAGAGTGTGCTGGTAACAGACTGCTAGACTCGGAGATCAGAAAAAGGCTTACATCATATATGATGTGTTTGTTTGATCTTTAACGTCATTTTTCAGCACATTTTAGTATTTATGATGGGCGATTTTTTTGTGGTGGAGGCAGACCATTCACTTATTTCTGGGTAGAACCACAACTGTATACCTCCCACGATCCGTAAGAATCCAAAAGAATCGATATATTACAAGGTAGACAACTCTGACAAGACATAGTATACATTACTGTAACACATCTGTCAGCCGGTCATACATTTTACACTCCCTTTGTATCTAATTAAATACTTACCTTTCTATGTCAAATACTTATTAAATACTTACCTTTCTATGTCAAATTTTTATTAAATACTTACCTTTCTATGTCAAATACTTATTAAATACTTACCTTACTATGTCAAATACTTATTAAATACTTACCTTACTATGTCAAATACTTATTAAATACTTACCTTTCTATGTCAAATACCTGTCTATGTCAAATACTTATTAAATACTTACCTTTCTATGTCAAATACTTATTAAATACTTACCTTTCTATGTCAAATACTTATTAAATACTTACCTTACTATGTCAAATACTTATTAAATACTTACCTTTCTATGTCAAATACTTATTAAATACTTACCTTTCTATGTCAAATACTTATTAAATACTTAGCTTTATATGTCAAATACTTATTAAATACTTACCTTACTATGTCAAATACTTATTGAATACTTACCTTTCTGTGTCAAATACTTATTAAATACTTACCTTACTATGTCAAATACTTACTTACTATGTCAAATACTTATTAAATACTACCTTACTATGTCAAATACTTATTAAATACTTACCTTTCTATGTCAAATACTTATTAAATACTTACCTTTCTATGTCCAATATTTATTAAATACTTACCTTTCTATGTCAAATACTTATTAAATACTTACCTTACTATGTCAAATACTTATTAAATACTTACCTTACTATGTCAAATACTTATTAAATACTTACCTTTTATGTCAAATACTTATTAAATACTTACCTTACTATGTCAAATACTTATTAAATACTTACCTTTCTATGTCAAATATGCGATTTTGGAAAATCACTCACAATGTTTGTGAGAGATAAATGCTTTGGAAAACACTGAACACATATAGGGTATACAGAATTTCGAAAACTCACTTACAAGATGCGTAAGATATGGAATTTTGGGTATGCTCTGGACGGAGACCATCTTGAACGTGACGCCGGTCAGTAGGATGATGAAGCTGAGTTGCAGTCTATTCTGGGTTAGTGTTATATCCACCCCGAATGTCGTGAAGGACAGCGTCGTTATCATCGTCTATAAATAGAAATCCGAAATACTTTAACTGGTGTTTAGAACTGACAGACACTGCATCTATATAAGTGGTACATTTTTTCTTTCCCATAATACCTGAATCATGCACATACTGCCGATTTCAGTAACCATGCATTAAACATCATTATGTGTATTTGGTTTCAGTAGGCAACATGGTGTATCACAGTATGCGTTGATTCATTATCTTTATATGTAATTCATGTAAGAGTATGCATTGTGATTTAGATACATACATTTTCTTCTCTGAGATAAGAATAAAAATAACAATGCTGACCAATTTAACAAATCAAAACAATCTTTAAAGCGACTGTGTTCCAAGGCGGTACCACTATCGTCAAACCCTTTTATAAATGTAGTGTTGCATACGATGCTTTTATGTATTGTTGAAAGTGTTTGATTTAGATGCGGGGTTTTATTGAATGTGTTCTATGACATTCGCAATATATCGCACACTACTTCGCAGCATTATTCGACACCCGCACTTGCCTCAACAATTTTTTTCAAAAATAATCTCAGAAAGGAATAGACACCATCTTGGATACTACGTTTCGGTCACGTGGGTTCAGTCACGTGTAATAAACAATGGCGGCGCCCATCGAACCTGCATGCTGCTCGTTATTCCGATGATCTACGGAAATAAGCGAGTTTGTACGATTGTACGCAATTAATTACACAATATTTTTAAATTAAACTGACTATAAAATGATGACTTATTTTGAAAGAGTATAAAATGTAATAAATAACACAAATATGTTTAAAATCAATCCATTTCCGTGTCTATCTGTTTGTTACGGTTTACATGGTACTTTGCCGGGGCAAATCCCCCAAACCCATTGAATCGACGTGTATCTTTGGAAATACTTACGAGCATTATTTCCGATAATCTACGGAAATGAGCGTGTTTGAACGATTGCATTATTCGAATGTAAATCGAAGGTCTCCATATTGGTTACGTCACCACGCCTTAGATTCCCGCCAAAACAAATTTACATTCAAAATCAAAGTTATCATCCACATTTTGCAATGTCATTAAGCCGATTACTACATCAATAGTTTATTTACATAAAAGCGGTGATAAAATCTTCATCTGCATTTTAAAAAACAAACATTCAACGCAAATTATACATCAACACGTGTGGCTAGCTGCCATGTATTGTTTACCGAAGAATGACGGGATTGCCCGAGCGTTCACGATTGGTTCAATAAATGCTACATTTACTGTTCGACTTGTATACGTACTTTGTAATCTGACATTCACCATAGTGTAACTAACATTATCGGTACAATCAATTTAATCAAATGTCTAACCATGATAAGTATAATATTATACAAAAAGAATCCCGATCTTCGTTTGGCCACGCATTTCACCAGCAACGCCGGATTCCTAAATTGGGTCTCGGTCAAATCTTTATTGAAGGTACGTGGCTCACAGTACACCAGATCACATATTTCCCATTCGGTATCGTCGACGAAACACAAGACGTTGACCGCCGATATCTCCTCGTCGTCTTCAATTATGGTTACGACGTCGTCGTCTAGTTCTGAGGACACGGCGACCGACAAGTCCTGTAGTAGTACGTTAAAGCGATAAATGACAATCATGAAATAGTTATTAAATATTAAAATTAACACCTTGATTTATTAATCCTGTTTCATTTAAATCTGCTGGCATATATTTAAATAACAGGTAATACAATTCTACCATATATATTAAAGGGACACTCGGCAATTTTGAGTTTTGTAAAACTCGCGGCGTCCCGTTAGTTTTTCTACATAATTTACATTTGTTCAATCATTAATATTAATTATAAGAAAAGTATAAAGCAATTTGTTTTTGCATAGTATATATATATATATATATGATTATAGTTTACCAATAATATATTCAAATATATTGTAGAATAACGAAGAAAGGTTGAAAACTCAAAATTGTATATAAATATACGTAAGCAAGGTTAAAGTCAAAATGATACTGGATTAATAAATTGAGACGTTAATTTTAAAGATTGATAAAAACTTCAAGATTTAATATATTACTAGTGCAGTATAAACAACAATTTGCGTTGAAAAATTAGTACGTACAATGATTTTCAAATTATTGTAGATCAAACAGAACGTTGCGAGTTTTAAAAAGAATACAGATATTCCTACAGTTCGTATATAGCTGAGTTCATGCAAACGCTAGTTTTAGTATCTAACATTGGTTTATTCAAATATTATTAAATTCTGATTGGCTATTGGGGAGGTTTTGAAATTCCCATCAATAACTCTGACGTTAACCGTTAAGACGTCGTTTTAAATGCCAGAAGCACGTTAATCTTCTGAACGACAACGGAATGTATTATTTTTAAGCGACGCAACGTTCCAACACATGAAATAGGATGAAGTTGCATATTTTTCTCGTTTAATGTTGAGAGATTGGCATAACATGTAAGTTGTGAGAACTTGTGTTGCGATCATGATGCATAAAAATCCATGTCAGATAGGGAAATAATATATTAACAGAGGGTTTATATTGTGCGAAATCAAAACCTGGTGTTTGGGACTTGGAACACATCGACCCGCGGACCTGCGACCCTTGGTATCGTTGATCTTCAAATCCCACCCAACAGGTATTAAACTGCACAATATAAACCCGCTGGAAATATTTTATTTCTTAATCAATTTGATTTTCTTTTACATCGGCCTGGTAACGAAGTTCTTTCAATTTATATTAATCCCCCTCGATGTCTTCCTGGTAGAACCAGTACTAAACAATGTGGAGTATATATACCTCGCCTAGTGATGAATAACATGGCCACGACGATTGTCGAACCCACTACTGTCCCTATCTGGATGCCGACACTCTACCACTAAATCAAACACGCTACACGTTGGTTTGCTTCATACACCATAATTCACTAGAGAGACATGCGTGTTTTTGCATTGGTAAAGAGATAGATAAGTAAGTAAATTATTTATGTACAGATCCTTCAAAGTGAATATCGTTTCACGCGACACACAACATTCGACATACGACATTCGACATACGACATTCGAAAAACAACAATCCACATATGACATTGTTGTATGTCGAATGTCGTATATAGATTGTCGTATCTGGAGCCAACTTCACGCAGCTATTCTGTTTCAATTTAAAACAAATATACTAATACATACACAAAGAAGGACATTCAACATAAAATACTACATCAGTTCATGAACACAGTCATTGAAAAATCATGGAATTTCAAATTTAAAGAAATTAGCAACAACGTGTCAACAAACGTGTCAAACCTATTTTCGGGAGTGGACCATTCTTTGGTGGGAAATCTTATACAACCGAAACAAGCGTCTATCTGTGGAAGAAGAACCCGAAGGTGCAAGCCAAAAAGACTGATAAACATTTTTAGGATTTAAGATTTTATTTTGATACTGATTAAATTCTGATTAAATTAAACTATATTATAATTAAACTATATTTAACCACTCAGACGATAGCCAGATTATCTCTAAGGGGGACAACCTACATGTACATCCAAGGGGGACAACCTACATGTACATCAAAGGGGGACAACCTACATGTACATCAATCAAAGGGGAACAACATACCTGTACATCAAAAGGGAATTCTCCAAGCTCCAGATTCTCCGCAAACAAACCCTTGATGCGCCTTTTTTCAAGGATAAAGGCCTCGCCATTTTTGTTAAACTTGAGCGACTTCCATGTTTTGCACGTGGTGCTTGGAGAGCTGTTGCTTATGACGATTTTCGGATTCCAGTATTTGGAGAAATCAGTAATAGGCGCGCCCTTTAAAAAAAATATAACATTAGTTAAATATGGATTAACATAGGATAATATTAGATACACATATTTCCAGCGGGGTGTATGGGAATATTCCAACATGTTTGTTTTATTTCAGGCGAAGGCGAAGGGTGAAGTGCAGCTAAACAAGTTGGTATATTCACATACACTCTGCCGGAAATCTGTATAACGAAGTTATAAAGTATCACCATTTCCGAGCGATATTGGTAAATATTACAATTATAGTAATCAAAAGTTATTTCCTTTAGATTGTAAAACAGGTTTTACTCGATGCCGCTTCCATAGTAAAGTGGGGATGTTAGAATTCTGGGAAACTTAATTTATCAAGCAAATAATGTCAACTATAATATCAACAAAGAAATGAGGTGTTATACTGTATACTAACAACGGGTCAAAGGTCAACATTGTTTTGGACCCTTGCAAGTGCGTCCATTTCTACTTTCACTTAAAATGTATATCTTAAAGTGTCAAAAGCATGATGAGCTGCATTTCCAAATATCAGTAACATGTCCAGAATTCAATAACAGCCAAAATATAACGGGAAACTGCAATGAAAAGGTTTTTAAAGAAAACAAGTATTAGCACTCTTTAATAGAGAACTACTTTCGACTGCACCAGACGAGCACATCCGATTCATTTACATTAATTGGACCTATTCATAATTTTTCATTACCAAAATGTTGAGATTTTACTTTATTTTCACTAGCTGATAACATTTGTGTTACTCAGTTTTTATCCTTAGTGTCTATAGTAAAATAAAAATCTTTGGCAGAGTAAAAAGATGATACTTTTCAAGATTTCAATTTTGAAAGATACATATATTGAATCAGTTTGCATGAATGTGCATGCAGTATACAGGGTGTTAAAATAATCACAATGTAGATACATTCATTTTAATAGTAAACTTGGTTAAACATCAAGGATAAAGACCGAGTTTATCACCTACCAGAATTAGTATTAGTATGTCTTATTTCTGGTGACTGATTGGTCAGTTTTTTGGATGATGCTCTATCAAAATTATGAATGCTTTGTCAAAAGAAAGAAACTGTGCACTTTAATTTGCATATTCAATGGGTTTAAAAAGTGTGAATTTATGTTTGAGAAGAAGTTAAAAGTTTGACATTTATGAGAAATTCCAGAAAACCAGTAATTAGCAAGATGCCTGTGTTTGTGTTTGCCCATTCAGCTCCTTGCATTTTGTTCTGCTCCATGAATTTTGCAATTTTTGTTTTGCCATGTATTGCATTTGGTGCACTAATCTCTGTTACGAGAATGAACGTTTCATACAAAGTTATCACTACTTCAGTAGAGGAAACATTTCGTATATTTTAAGCATTGTTTTGCAGAATTTGACGTTATAACTTTTTTAATATTTCCAAAAAAGGTGTGAACACTTTCTTTTTTGATTCAGTATAGAAAAGTGATTGTTCACTTACATTGATGTTGTCGAGAGACGCTACTCGCCATCTCGTCTGAACTCCGTATAGTAAAGTATTTGTTCACTTACATTGATGTTGTCGAGGGACGCTTCTCGCCATCTCGTCTGAACTCCGTATAATAAAGTATTTGTTCACTTACATTGATGTTGTCGAGGTACGCTACTCGCCATCTCGTCTGAACTCAATATAGTAAAGTGTTTGTTCACTTACATTGCTGTTGTCGAGGGACGCTTCTCGCCATCTCGTCTGAACAAACACGTCCGCGTGGAATACCTCCTTTATCGTGTCTATGTCGGTGACTTTGAGAAAGTTCACCTTTGCATATACCTTGCGCTATAAAAAATAAATAAATTAGAGTTGGCGCCGTAGCCTAGTGGTTAACACGTGGCGTCATTATTCGGTGGTTAGTACGTGGCTCCAGAACTCCGTGGTTAGCACGTGGCACAATAACTCAATTGTTAGCACGTGGTAACAAAATTCGGTGGTTAGCACGTGGCGCCAGAACTCAAGGATTAAAACGTGTTGCCATAGCTCGGTGGTTAGCACGTGACGCCAGAACAACGTGTTTAGCACGTGGTGCCATAAATCAGTGGTTTAAACGTGGAACCAGAACTGAATGGTTAGCACGTGAGGCCATAATAAGTGGTTAGCATGCGGCGCCTATATCAGTGGTTACATCAAGGCGCCATGAATCAGTGGTTAGCATGTGACGCCATAAATCTTTGGTTATGTCGTGGCAGCAGAACTCAGTGGTTAGCACGTGGCGCCAGAAATCAGTGTTTATCATGTGGTCACATACATCAGTGGTTAGCCCTTGGCGCCAAAGATGTCAGTGGTTAGCACGTGGCAGCAAAACTCAATGGTAAGCATGTGACGCCAGAAATAAGTGGTTAGCATGTGGCGCCAGAAATCAGTGGATAGCACGTAGCCCCAGAACTATGTGGTTAAAACGTGGGGCCATGAATTCAGTGGTTAGCACGTGGCACCAGAAATCAGCGGTAAGATTGTGGAGGCAGAAATCAATGGATAGCAAGTGGCATCATAACTAGGTAGTTAGCACATGGTGCCATAAATTAGTGGTTTGCTCGTGGCTTCATAAACCAGTGTTTTAGCATGTGGCTACATAAATCAATGGTCAGCACGTGGCTCCATAAATCAGTGGTTACCACATGGTAGTAGAACTCAGTGGTTAGCACGTGCGGCAAGAAATAAGTAGTTTACATGTGGCTACATAAAACAGTGGTTAGCACGTGGCGCCAGAAATCAGTGTTTAGCATGTGGCTACATGAATAAGTGGTCAGCACGCGGCGTCACATATCTGTAGTTAGCACGTGACATCAGAACTCAGTGGTTATCTCGTGGTAACACGTGGCGCCAGAAATCAGTGGTTAGCAAATGGCGGCAGAACTCACTGTTTCCGTGGCGACAGAAATCAGTGGTTAGCACGTGGCAGCAAAAGCCGGTGGTTAGCATATGGCGCCAGAAAACAGAGCTTAGCACGTACATAATGCTGATTTACATAATATATATTTTATATTACGACCATATCATCCCTTATTTTTTAATAGTTTTATCTTTATATATTTACATTAATTTTTAATTACTACTTAATTTCTTCAACTTTCGTCGGTTTTTGCGCACAATATGACATATTTATGTGTCGACGTGCCGTAAAATACCATTCATTCATTCATTGTGTCTACATAAATCAGTGGTTAGCACGTGGCGCCAGAACTCAGTGGTTAGCACGTGGCGCCAGAACTCAGTGAAAATATTTCTTTCTCCTATACAACTATACAACGCTGAGATATGGAGATGAACCATTGTCAAATTGATGCCATTGCGTTACCAACCATGTGTCGGTATTCGTATGTACGTTGATATTCGTATATACATTTTGTCATTTTCATTGTAAACAAAACAGGCATTAAATAAAATAAAATTGTAAACCTGGCAATATGAACGTCATCATTTAAACAAAAACTGATTAAACACAAACTTTGTTTACAGTCATAAATTTGGAAAACATTGTTTATTGAACTAAATGAAAAAGAAAAGATTACACTAACCGCCATGTTTTATGTATAATATTTCCAATGCACTCGTTCTGCGTCGTTAAATCTTTAGTATACAATCTACCGACTTAATTGGTCGATCAAACAGCGCCTAATAAAAGAAGTTAAGATTTTAAATGGCAAGGTATTGTATACAGATCGATATAGCTGATCTACAACAGATCAATGGATATATTCAAAAATATTACAAAATATTTGTTAAGCGAGATTCAAAAGTTCATTGTAGTATATTTATATATATATATTTATTCAAAATACAAAAGACATTTAGGTCCATGAGTACACAAGTAAAACACAATACATATATATATATACACACGGCAATAAATGGCAACATATAAAGTCTTTTTTGTCACATATCATTTTTTTGTCATACATTTTCATATATATAATATTATGGATCATGAATTAGAAATAATAAAGAGATAATGCCGCTTTTTGTTAGATTAAATTTTTATCATTTTCTGACGGACCGTATGCGGTCGCTTGATTGACACAGAGAAATCATTAATGAGGTGCAGATCAATTTTTTTTAAAAAAAAAAGAAGAAGTAAAAAAGGTAAAACTTGATTTTCATCCATGGCAAACAGGTTCGATTCTCTCATTGCGACGGAGCATAATGGCTGAGCATCCGCCTCGCACACGGCATGTCATGGGTTTAACATCCGCCTCGCACACGGCATGTCATGGGTTTAACATCCACCTCGCACACGGCTTGTCATGGGTTTAACATCCGCCTCGCACACGGGACACGGGATGTCATGGGTTTAACATCCACCTCGCACACGGGATGTCATGTGTTTAACATCCGCCTCGCACACGGCATGTCATGGGTTTAACATCCACCTCGCACACGGCGTGTCATGGGTTTAACATCCGCCTCGCACATGGGATGTCATGGGTTTAACATCCGCCTCGCACACGGGATGTCATGTGTTTAACATCCGCCTCGCACACGGGATGTCATGGGTTTAACATCCACCTCGCACACGGCATGTCATGGGTTTAACATCCGCCTCGCACATGGGATGTCATGGGTTTAACATCCGCCTCGCACACGGGATGTCATGTGTTTAACATCCGCCTCGCACACGGCATGTCATGTGTTTAACATCCACCTCGCACACGGGATGTCATGGGTTTAACATCCGCCTCGCACACGGGATGTCATGGGTTTAACATCCGCCTCGCACACGGGATGTCATGGGTTTAACATCCACCTCGCACACGGCATGCCATGGGTTTAACATCCGCCTCGCACACGGCATGTCATAGGTTTAACATCCACCTCGCACACGGAATGTCATGGGTTTAACATCCGCCTCGCACACGGGATGTCATGGGTTTAACATCCCTCGCTCACGGCATGTCATGGGTTTAACATCCACCTCGCACACGGACTGTCATGGGTTTAACATCCACCTCGCACACGGCATGTCATGGGTTTAACATCCACCTCGCACACGGCATGTCATGGGTTTAACATCCGCCTCGCACATGGAATGTCATTGGTTTAACATCCACCTCGCACACGGAATGTCATGGGATTAACATCCACCTCGCACACGGAATGTCATGGGATTAACATCCACCTCGCACACGGAATGTCATGGGTTTAAAGGGACACACGTTTAACACATCTTTATTTTTTTTTTAAACTCACGTCGTCCCGCTAGTTTTTCTGCATTACTTGCATTTGTTCAATAATTAATATTAATTATAAGAATATTGCACCAATAATATATTAAAACTTATAATAAGACGAAATAGTTTTTTAAATGTAACCAGAGTAAAAGTAAAACTGATACTGGATATATATTTCAAACACTTCAAGATTTCCGTGTGTCCCTTTAATCCCATGCCGGGTCACACTAAACACTTTACAAATGTACCTAGTTACGCAACAGACCTATATAATAACAAATGGCTGGGGTTAATGGCTGGGGTTACGCTCAGCATATACATGGTACTTCTAAGACTGGTCGGCCCGGTGTCAGTATAACGTAACTGCGTATGGTGTCATGGCATGTTTGCTTCGAGAAGTCGAGATAACTGAATGTTGTTTAACGGCTCATCAACACAGTATAGGTTATTTAGAGCCGCCCCAGAGAGCGGGGAATGATACATAGGAATTAATACATAAAGAATCTTACTATCGAATAGATTCCTATGGTTCTTTTACGTGCTCGGAGGATAGACCGATACACGGGACCGCCCGGTTTACGTCCCCATCCGACGGACGAGGCTAAGGGAAAGTGTCTTGCCCAAGAGCACACCGACGGAACTCAGTGGCACCACGGAGGATTGAACCCGGGGCCTCCGGTTACAAATCCGCTGCGCTACCGACTGCGCCACGCCAGCGATATAAAATACGGCATTATAAGAGACATGTATCAATAATTTCTAATAAATTGCATTACCACGTTTTCTAATAAGGTCAGTTTTGATTATTATCTTTATCGTGTGTTCTTTATCGTGTGTTTTTTTCAATCATCTTAATACATAAAGACGATCTTTTTGTTTGTTCATTCATAATGCATGCTAGCCAAATACATACATATATATTTACATACACGAGTGACGATAGTAAGTGTATGTTTATCTTAACAAGATTCTCTTCGTATTCGATGTTTGGACACACAATGAACAACACAGAAATTTTTATGTCTCACTGAGGTAAATTACATATAATATTATAGTTAAATGCAACCAGCGTTATGCTGTGTCTAAAACTACACTAGCCTCTCACCACTGCGGGTTCGAATCTCTCGACTTATCCAATGAAATAGTGTCGATTTTTACGGACGTCGGGATGTAAACAGTGCAGGTTCTATCCAGTCAGGTGTGGTCTGCCTCTAGCACGAAACTAATCGACATCATAATAATATGACCTAATATGTGCTAAAATTGACGTAAAACACCATTCAAACAAACAAAAAATTATGAGAAAGTTTGTTTGTAGTTGTATTAGAGTAAGGGAGATAATACATGCACACAGGCACACACACACACACACACACATACACACACACACACACAAACATACACAAATAAGAGGTGAAGAAGCTTCCATTTGTCATAAAGACCCTTATTCTAGTGTAAGGTTGCCATCATTTTGGTCAATACACAAACTACACCTCCAGACAATGTAATATCGATTTAACTGCAAAATTCATGAGAGATTAGTGTCATGTTACTTAAAATTGATTATTCTAATACACCAGCACTATATAGCCTAGTTTAAAATATCTCGTTATATTCAATGATATTTTACAACTGAACGACAACCCGTAATATATTACACGATAATTCACCTTAATCGATGTTCTTTTTCTTAAATATATTCAGCGATCTTTTTCAATTGTATTAAAGTTATTAATATATAATTATATATCTATTTGAATATGCGGTGGTTAAAACTAATGATATAGTATAGAGTGGTGGTATTAATATTTCAGAATATAAACTGGTGAGGGAATATATATATATTTATGTATATACCCTGACCAGTGTATATTCTGAAATATTAATATTTATGTATATATACTGAAACACAAAAGAAACGCAACTCGGGAATTTCCGCTATATATTGTATGTACAATTTTCTGCTGTTAATCGAAGGCTACGTAAGACCTTTCCTTTCGGTAAAAATACTAAAACAACACATTACACAGCAAATAGTATTCCTTCATAGTTTCATTATTGACAGATTACGCGTTTGACTCAAGCATGTGAGCAAACTTAGGATGCAAACATTTTGCAAACTCTTTATGTTAAATACAGTACTAAACTGGCTCATGTTTTCAAAGAGGAACTTCAACATTTATGAATTTCTTGTTACAAGGTGAAGTGTGATTTAAACGTCTACAACATCACAGTTGTGTCCTTTCTCTAAATAACTGCAACTTTTTTTGCAAAACATCTTTGGATTTCTTTGGAATATTATGTGGAATTAAGTGTGCAGTATATATAATATATAGCGGAAATGCTCGAGTTGCGTTCCCGTTGCGTTTCACTATATATATTTTGAATGGTGTTTTATTGTTATCATTATTCAAAAATGATTGTAAGGTGTTTTACGTGATTTTCAAAAAAATAAACACCATTCACCTTTGTATGTTTTTTAATATTTCAGAATATACACCGGTCAGGGTATATATATATATATGTATTATATACTTCCCAGTCAAATGGTGGATTGTATGGTTAGAATAAACCTTATATTCTCATTGTTTATATTTTCACAGTGAGAATATAAGAACAGTGAGAATATAAGAACTTACATTCTTACTGCCGGAAAACATGTAACTACTTTTTTCTACAGTTGCTTATAACAGCCATAATTCGTATCAAAGTTTAGAACTAAATTCTATGCGCGCTAAATTCATGCTCTGGCGTTACTTTATTTATCCGCATACGTTAAAGGGGAACTGTCGGAACAAACCGTATTTTCTGTTTGAAACAGTTTGGTAGTCTTGCACGATAAAAAGTATATACTATTGTTGGTTTGTCGTGAATATAAGATTTATTTTCATCTCGAAGTGAGAAAACTTATATTTTCACTCGTACTAAAGCACTCGTCAACCTATAAGTTTTCTCACTTCGAGATGAAAATAAATCCTATATTCGCTCCGAACCAACAAATATCCTCTTGTGTTGTTGTTGTTGTTTTTTTGTTTGTTGTTTGTTTTGCGACATTTTCAAAAAGTATTATTTTAAAGGGACTATATGTGATTTGGAAGAATAATGGATGACAAGTCAAATACGACTAAAACCATGATTACAATGTGTTTCTGTTGAATATTCAATATGCAATACACTAGGCCGCTTAAAAGAATCGGTTTCATATTGTCAATGAAATAACATGGTCTGGAAAATTTAGTTTTGGTTCATAAGTCATCAATATTATTTCATGCGATGTTTTAAAGCTAAAACGAATTGTTGTTTTCTGATCTAATTGCACTTTTATTTAATAATACGTACAACTGCTAGAAATGAATTAGTATTGATGATTTAACAATAAAAACACACCGAGTTATGCAGTCCTGGCAACCATTTTCATCAGTAATAAATCAATCGAATTTAAGTTCCGGCTTATTTAGTGCATGCAACTTTATCACATCATGATAGTTTTCTCTTCCATTTGTATTGGCACCAGTTACTTTTCAAGATCGTATCCAGTCATTGTATACAGACTTAGAAGTTCATTAATAGTATTGCCCGGTTGGTCGAGTAGAGCATAGACTGCGTTACGGTCCTTTGCGCTTCTCTGCAATCTAATCTGTTGAGTGAACATAATAGCATATAATAGACTAAGTAGTGCAGTTGGTCTCACAATGGCTTCACACATCACTTGAACTCATGGGTTTTCACCACCGGTTCCCTATTTTCCTCGCACGTCAGGACCGACTGAGTGTGTAAAAGCTCAATATGAACACAACAATAACATGCATGTTTATTTAGGACAAATGTTTAAAGAAAATGTTAAAGGTTCTAACCCGTCAAATAACGGCAAAATTATACTACACAGTATTTTATCCAAACCCTATCCACATATTCTGGTCATAAAAAAAATAGTATATGTTCCGAATAAAATTATAGTTTAACTCATGGGTTCTTAAAATACCGGTGATTGAATATGCGTAAAATTAATTATGAGTTGGTAACTCTTAATTCAACTCGATCCAATTTTGGGCTTTGACCTGGCTGGTAAAAGCCATTTATAGTGAACAAAACAGCTAACGCACCCGTAGACAATACCTTCAATCAGGGAGTAAGTATACAGGGAGAAGAAACGGGTTCATAAACGCTCTAGTATATCGATTTATGTTGTCGCGTTAGGACGCCGCCATTCACTATTTTATCGATACAGGTAAATCGATCGTAAGCGCGTTACATTTGAAAAGTTAACATTTCAGCCAACATCTCAAATTAGGCAGTTTTTACAGCCTTCTTTTTACGGCTTTCTGTTATAATCAATATCACGAAATTACCTTCTTGACAAAGATAAATATGTCTACTATTCACTTTTTATTATTATTAATGCCTAATGTAACCCATACTTCGTATCTCGTTTGCAATTTTTAATTTGAAAAATTAAAAATTTCAGCTGATATCTCAAAAGGCACATTTTCATCACCTCTTTTTAGGCTTTGTCTTATAATCACCACCACGAAATTACCTTCTTGACAAATATAAATATGTCTACTATTCGCTTTTTGTTATTATTAATGCTTAAATAACCCGTAGTCTCGTATCTCGTTTGCAATAGCTGTACACTGTCACCATTTTTTATCTGGCGCAGAGTGGCGCTATCTTTGTTACACGGAACCGTCTGGTAAAATGTGCCTTTATACATGCAAACAAATACATGCTCTGTATCAGAGGACACAATGTGAATAAATAATACTTATGTTTACATTTCGCACCTTTATTGAGTTTGTAAGTGTAATAATTTATAAGAATTTGCTGTTTTTCACACACGCGCGAAACAACCGGAAGTAGTCATTTTCACGCAGTAGTGAAACACACGCGCGGCAACATAAAACGGCAAAACGATCTGTTTCTTCTCCCTATATACTTACTCCCTGCTTTAATATCTCAATAATAACAATCAATAAATCAAAACAAATTCAAATCGCCTGTCTCCAACGGTACCAGTCGGCATATAATAAGTTCATACATGAAAGGTATTGTCTACTGGTGCGTTAGCTGTTTGGTTCAGCATATATTATGTCTGTACAGTTTGGATTCTCAAAATATGACAGTAATTTACTGAAAAGAAAAAAGAAACGCATAATGGGTATTTCCGCTACATACTGCATGTTTAATATGCTACTGCTAATCGAATGGTACAGAGCGACATTAGGCCTGTCCTTTCGGAAAGAAGGTTTAAACAGCACCGATCACACCAATGGTTACCCCTTTAAATTTTCATTAACAACAGAAGACGCATTTGGCTCATGCAGGTGAGCAAACATATGCTTAAAAACGCTGCAATATCTTAACATGAAACACAATACTGAAATGGCTTGAATTTTTCAGGCGAAACGTCAACATTTATGAATTTCGTGTAACAAAGTATACTTTGTTTAAAAGGTCTACTACATGACGAATTGTCCTTTCTGTAATTAGTTGTAGCCCCTATTTGTACACAACACGTTGAGATATACCTCGTTGTCAGTATGTTTTGTGTTCACATGATGTAAAAGTTGGCTGTTGTTGGCGGGATAGCTATTTTAAGGGAACAAGCTGTATTTTGGAGTATTTATTATACGCTTAAAAGTGTTCCTCGATTTATCTACAGATAGCGTGATCGTCAGTCCGTACTTCATTTGACTTTTACTATACTAGCTTGCATTCAATAGCTTGACAAAGTAGTTTACAATTAGGAAGCTATCTGTTTGTTCATTTACAAGTTTTTTTCTATATATATATCTTTTCAAACATGTTAGTTCAGTTCGGCACAGGCATTCAAGTGAAATGTAGAGCAAATCCAGGTCAACACATTATAATATACATAACACATACATGACCTATGTAGCGAAATATTAAAAAGAAAAATGATTTGGACAACATTTAATTATTTTATAATGATTTGAAGATTTGATTTATAAAAAAAAAAGAACATCTATGAAATATGGAACATTAACAGTATCCTATTATAAATTGCAATGATTCATCTATGATCAGAATCACCAAAGTTATACATAGCTGACATGAGGAGCAATTCGACGATATCTCGCTGGAATACATTGCGATTTCTTAAATACAAAGTTTAAAACACACCTGGTGCGTAACCATTGTTAGTAAATCCTTCTTCGGGTGTTTATTTTATATATTCAGTGTAATATAAGTGAACAATTCTAAAAAAAAAAACACTCCTGGTGTACTCGCTTTAAAGTCTGAATATGTGCATTTTTTATCTTATCGAGAAGATTTCGACTTTGTATCAAGTATAAGTGTGTACAATATTACAGTCAAATTTGCATTAAATAACCCGATGTACAAAGGCGTTAGTTGAAACAACTGATTAAACGTACGCTTCGTTAAAAAAGTATATGCTAACATTTTTAATTGTGTATTTACACAAACAATACCTGTACTATAAATAAACCATTTGGATCTGCACGCTACCTGTTTTATGCTTAGCGTCAGCGCAGTGTATAGGAGATACAGCGTATTTACTACACACATATGTATTAAGCAGAGGATGTACTGTTTAATTCTATTCGATTTATTTGATAGCGTAATTCTTTAAATTGTAGGGCTTCCAAATACTTTGTCAACTGTTTGATTTTACGTTTTGATAAGCATACTCTGCCTTTAAAGGCAGTTTCTGTAGTGTTTCATGAGCAGCATTTTGGGCGACTTCTCTTCTAAAACTGTTGGATGGATGTCCTTAACAATTTACAGGAATGTTGCTTTTGATGTCTAGTTGTATTTTTTTATTTATTTTTTTATTTTTGTATTGTCTTTATTTAAATAAAGGCCTATTATTAGATACATAAAATAGGAAAAATATAGCATTTTGTAAAAATTCCAAAATTCAAAATTATTCAGAATTATACACATTTCCGAGTGCACTCAAGTCATATATACACAATAACATTAAACCATTCAGTTTGACACGAAATCAATTTTCAACAATTCAGGTTGCACATTAGTACCAACAGCAGTGACACGTGACTTATTCTTTACCATCTATTTTGGTTTCCACTGTAACATCGATCAAATGCACTCAGTTTGACTTGGCACCGTGTATGGGCTTTATGACAATTCAGTATGCCCATATTGCTGCAATATGCCATCAGTGCTACTTGTGTACTTTTTCATATGGCAAAGTGCAGCAGTGCTTTGTTAATTTTGAGATTATAGTAACAAAAACTCCTAATAATTTATCAAAATAATACAAACTGATAAAACTATATATAAATAAAAATGAAAGTGGTTCATTGTTTCGTGTAATAAAACCTAAATCAGCCGAAATCTGCGAATTTTCTTTCCAGGTGGAAATCTGAAAACTTATTCAAAAATATGTTAAATTGCAGAACTTGCCCTAGTAGAATGAATAAAAAGTATTTTCTTGATAATTTAATTGTCTTGTTTGATTTATCCAATGTATTGTGTTCGTAAATGTTGTTTGTTTAAACAGATACGCACTATGCTATGTGTCGTTTTTCCTGGAGTATTTTTCCCATGGCATACTGCGGACCTACACAAGGTCTTCGAGTTCGCCTGCTTGTGCTAGCAGTTACAAAATATATCTTAAATAATTTAAACTATTAAGTACAAATCGATTTGACGTGAAAAAAAATTCTAAAAAATATCAAGCATTTATTGCAATATACGTATTTTGGGTCAGTGTGGTGAAGACTGGGATGAAGTTAATTAATCTAGGTAGTGAAATCAGATTAAATATCCGTTCAAAGGAGCTTTCGAAATTAAAGTTAAATAAGACTTAATTCTAGAAATGTAATTGTTGAAATCGGGTAAACTGACCTTTCCTAGAACAAAGTGCAGAAACAACTTGCTTTTATACCCCCACAAACGAAGTTTGAGAGAGGGATACTTGAATCACCATGGCGGGCGGTCTGTTGGATAGTCGGTTGGTCGGCCGGTCGGTCAGTTGCAAAAAAATTGTGGAGCGTACTACATTTCTAAAGATATTGATTTGAAACGTGATATATGTGGTTATCATCAAGTGTAGATGTGTCAAAACACCGTTATTTACTATAACCAATCTTGTGGAGCAAACTACTTCAACAGTTTTCGGGATATTGTTTTCAAACTTGGTTTGCACAATCGACATAAAGTGGAGGTGTGCAAAACACATTCGATGCGGCACAGTTTATGTCTTGCAGAGTTATTGCCCTTGGACTTACATGAAGTCACTTTATTTTGCTTAAGCCATATTGCGGCGCAAATTACTGCAACTCTTTTAATGATATTGGTTTAAAACTTGGTATACATGAATGACAGCATATGTTGATGTGCGTAACACAAGTTTGGTCTGATTCGGTAAATGGCATGCAGTTATTGCTTGGGGAATTGTTGAATTTAGCAGATACAATTTTGTGGAGCAAAGTATTTCAGAAGGATATAAAACTTGGTATTCGCAAAGTCACGTGCAAATGAACAAATGGCGCGTTTAAGGATAAGGGAAATAACTCTTCAAGATCCTGTTAACAGCCACTAATATTGAAATTGTAGCTATCACATTGTTTTGACACAATCGAAACAAGAGGTAACGCTTGGCGGCGTTAAAGCCGGTTTTTCGTGTATATTATTTGGTATATGTCAGCAAATTACTGTCCAAGCTTGTAACAATTGGACTTGACAATGCTGATAAATTATACGTTTAAACAGAGAATACTCTGAAGTTTGTGCTGAGCAGAGTCTCAATTACAAATAATTAAAACATATATGGATTCCTTAGTAAAATTAGTGGAGTGTAACCTTATGAGGTCATACAATTAGTAGTGTGTAACCTAATGATGTTTTCATATAATAAGAAAAAAATGAAAGTAGGCAACAATTATCTGATTATCGGTTAAACAACGCGACAAAATTAAAATATGAGGAATCTTACGTAAAAAGTAGCGGGTGATCTTATAATTAGTGGAGTGTAACCATATACGGTTTTCATTAAGTGTTTTCACATCATACCAAAGCAAATATGCAACTATGCAACCGTTATCTGCTCAATAACTCGAAAGTGATTTCTGTATTGGCAGGGGTATACATATGTGGAATATGTGTAAGAATTAGTGGGGTGTAACCTTATAAGGTCTTAAAATCAGTAGTGTGAAACTTTGTAAGGTTTTTTATATTATGCATTTTCACGTCATAAAAACAGAGAAGGCTAATATGCAACCATTATCGGTTAAATAACAGGACAAATAATTAAAAACTTAGTGGAATATTTCGTAACTCTAGCGGAGTGTAACCTTATGAAGTCTTTATAATAAGTTGAATGTAACCTTATGTGCTATTCATAACGTATTTTCACATCATACCAAAAAGGAAAAGGAAATATGCAACCATGCAACCATGCAACCACTACGGGACGCGATGGGACACGACGCGACGTAAATTAGTAGAGTGTAACCTTATGAGGTCTTGAAATTCATAGTGTGTAGCTTTATGAGGGTTTTATTATGTATTTAAAAAATAAGAAAAAGACAATATGAAACCATAACCTGTTAAAGAACATGACAAATCATTAAAAACTTAATGATATTTGACGTAACAATCAGTTGAGTGTAACCTTATGAAGTAAGTATAATTAGTTGAATGTAACCTTATAGGGTTTACATAATGTATTAATATTTTCATATCATACCAAACATGAAAAGCAAATATGCAACCATGTAACTATTATCTGTAAAATAATAAAACGGGAAGCAACGGGATGCGACGGACAAAGTGATTCCCCACTTCGCCGAAGTACATCAAAATGAACGATGGCATACTGCAGCAGTCCGTCGATACGTATCAAGGAACTGCTGCACTAAGCCATCTTAAAAATCATATATAGCACTGCAGCAGTCTTACTACGCAGTATGCCATTAGCTGCTGCAGTGGGCCATATAAATGGCAAACTGCAGCAGTATGGCACACTGCGTTGTCACAGGGCTTTCCTCCGTCATGATGTTTCGAGATTATTCTATACGTTTCACGTTAAAACGTTTTTACTTTTAAATGGACTTCCACACACTGTTTTGTTTTCTCTTTTTATATACTTATTTACTGCTTTTTAACTGGCGTGTTTTATTCCTTTACCTATAGCGGTATTATTCTCCCTAAAAAAGCCTTATTCCATGGAAAATACTTTCTTGTAAGGAGCATACGTTTATAATCGAATTGAAATACCATTTACTCCTTTTGTTGTCACAGGGGAGACTAAAACAGCGGTCTATGTATTCATAGCGACCTTTTTTTTATATTATTAATAAACATATACTTTATTCCTTGTAAGAATATAGCGACCATTTTTATATTATTAATAAACATATTCTTTATTCCTTGTAAGTATATGCGTGATCTATAAACGTCATACGTTTCTGGACAGTTTACACAAATTATCATGTAATTCGTCAGAAAAGAATACTTTTGTTTTAGTATTGCAATGCACTTCGTATTTAGTGACTGACACCCCGACAATCGGTCACTGCGCTTTACGTTTCTCTTGTGCGGTGACTAGACAACCATAGTGAGTTATTTTAAGAACCTGAAGGTTACAGTACCCTATTGCACAATGCATACATAAGCCTCGTTTTGATTTGATGATATAATAGGTTAGAAATTCAATTGTGTTTCCTTGAATTTGTTATTTATTTCTGATTATTATTTAACATAGGTTTCATCTATATGATTTTGTTCTATGATATGGCAGAGTAAAAAGGTAAGTGTGTGATTTTCATAATATTTTTGGGGATTGCTTCAACTTGTAGGTTCATGACCTTCTGACACATAAAAGTGGCATTAAAATAGGTCGTCGCCTAAAAAGATACATGTATCTAAGTTGCATCAGTGCAGCAGGGTAAGCAAAACAAAGTCTTGGGGTTTTGTTTACATGTTCGATAGGAAAACATTAAACAGTAAGTCTATGGAAATTGCAACAGCCGTCTTCGACCTGAAAAGGGAGTTTGCTTCATGATCTTCGCCCCTCTGTATTATTGTCGACGTGCTGGATTCATGTTGTCTCTTTTGCTGTAACTGCTTTGGTTGTTCAGTGCAATCCTGGATAAATCATGAAGGGTTTTCTTTACGTTATTTATTGTGTATATATATCTAAAATGGTTGATTAAACTACTCGATGTTGATTGGTTATTGGGGTGGTCTAAAAAAATGTATATAAACCTCTGACTTCATATACGTAAACCGTTAAGACGTCATTTTAAACGTCAGTTGCAAAACAACAACGCAATGAAAAGCGTTATTTTAAGCGACGTTACGTTCCAACAACACATTTGATGTTGAGATATAGGCATACACTGTAAGTTGTGAGAATTTGTTTGTATTTTGTTCAATCTCCCGACAAAATGTTGTTTCATGATACATAAAAACTCCATGTTAATAAGAAATAAACTATTTTCAGCGGTTGTATAATGTGCGAGATCAAAACCTTATGTTTGGGACTTGAAACACATCGAAACCGCGGGCCTGCGGCCCTTGGTATATTTCGTTTCTTATTTAATGTAGCGTGTGAACATTGCATTCTTTGTGATGAGTTGTACTTTTATTTACACCGTCTTGTATATTTGGGACCCGAAAATAAACAAATAACGATGTTGTGTGCACATAAAATAGACTTGAAGTAGTTAACAACCGCCAAATGTTATAACATGTGCACACCGTTTCTATACATGCTAACGAAAAAAATATATATATAAGCTTGTATTGCCCATTTTAAATTATTCTTGTGAAGTGTGGGGTTTCCACAGTGCAAACAATATTGAAAGAATACATACACTTTATTACAAACATATATTGAAAGTAAAACGTACAACGCTAAATGATTTTGTGTACGGTATTCTGGGCAGGCTTAGCCTTATCAATAGCAGATTATATTGGTTAAATATTTTAAACAGTAGTGGAAACAGCTATTCCAACGTTATTTATAATGTTCTAACAGATGCTGATAAGTACCCAAATAAGGTATCACGGGTAACACTTGTTCGCGATTTATTAACGTCAATGGGTTTTTACTACATGTGGCTAAACCAGTGTTGGAGACGTGGATATTTTCTTAGGTATAATTAAACAACGACTTCATGATAATAAAATACAGTCTTGGCATAAACGTTTAGAACGTTCATCGAGAGCAATATTCTTTAAAGAAATTGTTAGTTTTGATTTTCAGTTATTTCTTAAGTGCATTTTGAATAGCGATGACCAGTTTAATTGTCTCGTCTCATAGCCTTGGTATAGAGACTTGTAGGTGATACCATTAGCAGATAGAGTATGTATACTTTGCAACAAACTTGAAGACGAGTTTCATTTCATTGTAGATTGCAATCTGTTTAAAGATATCCGAAAAATATATATTAAAAAGTATTTTTTGGAATCGACCGAGCATGTTCAAATTAGAAGAACTTTTTTTACAGCAAAACTGAAAAAAGAGAAATTAAAAATTTAATTGTGTATATTTTTAAAGCATTTGAAATAAGGAAAACGCTTTAATGAATTGATTTGATGAAAATTGTAATTCATTGTCTCGTGGTCTCTATTTTATTTTCACATAGTCATATATATTTATATGTAGTAGTTTGTCACGTTTGAAAATGCAAATAGAGCATTTTTGATTGTGTTTGAAATGTATGTGCGTATATGAATTAAATGACGTCACGTCCGGTGTGCAGTAAACAAGTTTTTCTGACGCTCCGTAAAATATTAAAATTTTAGTACTTTACGTCGTAAATTTAGTTAAAAACTAAAAAAAAACACTGAATTCGAAGAGTTCTTGCCGAGACAATCATTTTGATATTTTGATATTCACGCCTTTGTGTGACAGTATGGCGAGAGACGAAGATTACCAAATTGTAAACAGAAAAGGACAATCAAATGTTGGACGGAGTGTTAATGTAAATGCACAGCAACAGCAGCAGAAGTTTGTAAATAGTTCTACGGACGACAAATTTCTTAGTATGTTTATGGAGCTGCAAATAATTCGAGCCGGCCAGGATGAGAGTAACCGAGGTATGTTGACATTTCAAGCATCACTGCAACATGTGCACGAGCAAATGGTTGATATTGTAAATGTCACCAATAGAAATACAGATTTACTTAAAACTTTGGCCTATAAATCTATTGACTTAGAAGCTCGCTCCAGACGGAACAATCTTATTTTCTGGGGTATTGCCGAAAACTCCGATGAAAACTGTCACATGATCATAAGTGAAGTGCTCGAAAACAGACTGGACCTTGACCCACGGGCGATATACATTTCGCGAGCACACAGATTGGGTCACCTTAGACGTGATCATCAGCATCCACGTAGGCCCATTATTGTCAATTTCCGGGACTTTGGTGACACCGAAAAGATTATGAGCAGAGCCTACATGCTTAAAAACACACCGGTTTCAATCGATTTCGATATGCCGAAAGAACTACAGGATGCACGTAAAAGATTATGGCCAAAATATAAAGAATTGAAATCGAGAAATAACAGATCAAAGGTGCAAATTGTGTATCCGGCGAGACTTGTAGTAGATGGCAAAGTTGTATGTGATGAGTTTCCCGATTGGTTCAGTATTATCAGAAATAATCGTGTTATAGATTTTACACATATTGATAACAGTCAGAATGTGACAAATATGCCGTCGAATTCCAATGCCAATGGACGGGAGGCATATCCCATTTACAAAACGCCTAGTGTTAATATACAAGACAATGTACCGGTGACCCATATACATGGCAGTGGAGCGTGCGGCACAGAACATGTTTGTGTGAGCCAGAAACAGAGTGACATATGCCTACCTGACACCAGATTACAACAGTTTTTGGATCCAGTAAACACTGACGTCATTAAGCCCATCATTAATCCGTCTCAGCACACACTCTCGAATATCCAGCCAGACCAACCACAGCCAACTATTTTTAGATCGTGGGCACCTGTGAATGCACCTTCACATATGGACAATACCGAGAAACAGGTTTTAAATAAAGAGACTCTACCTGAGGAAGTAGACAGTTCACGTGTTTCTCGTGCAAGGGTTCGCGGAGAAAGTCGGTACGTGCACCGCTCACAGTCATCAGTGGTATACAAGAGAAATGAGGTCAACGATTCACAAAGTCGTGAACGGGCTTCCCGCCTATCTAAAAATAGACAGATCGGGGATATCCAGGATCATGACATACATGACACAAATGAAAATAACCAGTAGGTAAACAATGAGAAGGTGAAGTTGCGTTTTTCGCTTATGAACATTCAAGGACTAGTTACAAAGAGAACAAATAAACTGAAAAGTGTTGAGCTAAATGATATTTTTAAATCAAGTGATATTGTGTTGTTTACAGAGACATGGACTGATGAATACTCTGATGTTAATGTTGATGATTTTGATTGTTACATATTACATAGGACTGAAAATAAGAAATCGTGTAAGCGTAACTCAGGCGGTATAGCGGAATATATCAGACATGAGTATGTCTCGAAGGACACATTGGTATACCTTAGTGATGATGATATTATTTGGGTAAAAATTGAGGGTAAAAGATTATCTTTAGTAGTGATTTATATATTTGTTTAACCTATGTATTACCCGATGATAGTAGCCGCCAGGCAATGGTTGAAACCAATATTTTTGATCGCTTATTAGAATCTATTGCATGTATTGAAAATAAAAGTATAAATGAGTGCAAAATGTTAATTCTCGGGGATTTTAATAGTCGTACATCCACTAATTTTGATTTTGTCATAAACGATAACAATGTTCATATGCATATGTTGCCTGATGATTATATTTCTGATATTGAATTGCCGCGTTATTCTGAGGATAAGGGTCATGTGAATAACAATGGGTTACTTTTATTAGATTTGTGTAAACAGAGTTCTTTGCGTATTTTAAACGGTAGATTTGGCAATGATAAAGGTGTCGGTCGCTATACTTTTGTAGGCAGTAGGGGTAGTTCAGTAGTGGATTATGTGTTGTCGTCGCAGAATCTATTAACACATGTTAGTGAGTTTGAAGTTGGAGAGCCAAATATTTTGTCGGACCATTGTTTAATAACATTTTCTTTAAATTTTTGTAATCCAAACAATGAGCCGTCGCTCGTAAACAACAGTTATGAAAGATTAAGTTATAAATATGTATGGAACAACGATAAGAAGTGTGATTTTATTGAGAGTTTCAATACAGAAGAAATTCGTGGTAATTTGAATGCTTTAAATGAAAAAATAGAACAGTGTACGAATAGTGGGGACATAAATTCATGTATTCATAATTTTAATGCCATTATTGAAGATGTTTCTTCACCAATTTTTAAGCGCAGATTTAGTTGTAATAGCGATGTTAAAGCGGATATTCCTGTATTTAACAATAAAAAAGTAAACCCGTGGTATAATGATGAGTGTCATGAAAGTAAGTTTCTCTTTTTACAAAAGTTGAATAAATATAGAGAAAGTAAAAGTGACATAAATAGAATTAATATGGTTAAAGCTCGGTCACTTTATAAATCTACTGTTAGAAATTGTAGGACGGATTATGATCGAGTGAAAACAGCTGCTTTTGTAAACGCAAGATATAAAAATGCAAAATTATATTGGAATATGTTAAAAGAAGCATCGGGACTTAAGCCAACAAATATACTATTGGCTTCTTTTGAACAATATTTTAAAGCTATTAATAGTCCAAATAACGAGTTCTTTGTTCCAGATGAAGATGTTGTATATTTTAATGAACGGTATGAAAATAATGAATTTAACATAATGTTTGAAGAGTTGAATGTGAATTTTACTGAGGATGAGATTATAAAATCAATTAAGCAACTGAATTCAAATCGATCGTCTGGACCTGATATGTTATTAAATGAAATGTTCATTCATGGTAAAACTATTTTATCACCAGTTATTTGTAAAATGTTTAATAAAGTGTTTGAGGTTGGGTATTTTCCAGAAGTCTGGTCAGAAGGGTATGTTATTCCTCTTCACAAAAAGGGCAATATTAATGATGTAGAAAATTACCGTGGTATTACTTTATTAAGCTGTTTGGGCAAATTATTTACACGTACACTAAATAATAGATTATCGGAGTGGGCAGAAACATACAGCGTTCTAATTGAAGCACAAGCTGGATTTAGATCGCACATGAGTACTGTTGATAATATATTTGTTTTAAGTGGTTTAATTACACATATTTTAAATCAAGGAAAGAAATTGTATTGTGCATTTGTTGATTTTACTAAAGCTTTTGACTATGTTGTGCGTGATAATTTATGGTACAAATTAACAAAATTCGGTATTCGGGGAAACATTCTTGATATCATTAAATCAATGTACTCATGTGTTAAGTCTAAAGTTAAATACTGTAACCAGTTGAGCGATGAATTTTACTGTGTACTTGGCGTTCGGCAAGGGGAGTGCCTATCTCCATTGTTGTTTTCTATGTATTTAAATGATATAGAAGATGCATTCATACATAGTGGCTTTGAAGGTTTAGATATTAATATGTTTAAGATGTTTATGCTGTTATATGCAGATGATATAGTTTTGTTTGCTAACACTGCAGCAGAGTTACAAAATGGACTTAATATACTATCTAGCTATTGTAAAGAATGGAGATTGAAAGTAAATTGTACTAAAACAAAAGTTATGGTATTTAGAAAGGGGGGAATGCTACCACGAAATTTAGTTTTTATATATGATGGTGCCCAATTAGATATAGTTAGTAAGTTCACATATTTAGGTATAGTCTTTTCTACTGGAGGGTCTTCAGCAGAAGCACAAACTACTCTTGCTGGTCAAGCGCAAAAAGCCATTTTTAAAATGAATAGATATTTATACAAATTTACATTTATATCCCCAAAGCATAAATTAGATCTGTTTGATAAATTGATAACTCCAATTTTAAACTATGGTTGTGAAGTGTGGGGATTTATGCAAGCTATATCAATTGAACGAGTGCATTTACAGTTTTGTAAACACATTTTGGGTGTTAAGAAGACAACTCAAAATGATTTCATATATGGTGAACTTGGCAGAACATCATTTATTACAAGAAGATATTTTATAATAATTAAATATTGGATAAAAATCATGAGAGTACATGATCGTAAATATGTAAAAATTGTTTATAACATGCTGCTTAATGACTGTGAAATATATCCTCAAAAAATAAACTGGGTTTCCCAGTTGAAACACTTATTGTCCTCGCTTGGGTTTTATGATGCATGGTTACAACAAAGTGTTGGTAACGATAAAAAATTTCTTGCAATATTAAAGCAAAGGTTAAATGACAATTTTGTTCAGAATTGGCATAGTCGATTAGAAAATTCTACTAGAGCAGTTTTTTATATAAACATTGCAAAGTTTCAGTTTCAATCATATCTAGATAATATAAATGTTTTCAAAATGTGTCAAGCACTAACTAAATTACGGGTGTCATCTCATAGACTGCAAATTGAAGCCGGTAGGTGGGTTAAACCAAATAGGATTCCTGTAAGCGATAGAATATGTGTATTTTGTAATAAACTTAAAGATGAATTTCATTTTGTGTTGGAATGCCAAACATACATAATGTTAAGGAAGCAATATATTCCTAAATATTTTTATAAGAGACCAAATATGATCAAGTTTCTGGAATTACTAAACTCACAAAATAAGATATATATTCGCAAACTGTGTACCTTTGTTTTAAAAGCATTTAAGTTACGAAATGAAACACTATACAGAAATTAGCTATTTCTGAATATAATGTATGTAATATATGTGCTAAGGAAATTGTGATGAATTGTAATTTATTTAAACGCCTTCTCATTGTATCAGCTCAGTTAAGATAAACTGCATATTTGAACATGTATTGTTTGTAATAACTACACTGTTGTCATGCTTTGTAATTGAATTTTGTATCCTCATGGGCTTTTAAGCCTATTGGAAATTGGAAATAAAGATCTATCTATCTATCTATGTTCATGACATGGATATGATTAAGTATAATACATCAACCATAACATTGATATATTTATATATGTTTAGTCACCTTCTCTCTGAAATTTTAAATGGAAATTCTGACGTGTTCATGTGTTTTGTTTCTATTTTTGTTTTCTCCTTTTGTTCTCTAAAAAGAAGTAAACAGTATAACTGTGTTTATTTTTGCATCTGATATTTGTTAATATAGGCCTTGAGCCAGGACCCAAAATTTTTGATATTGTTACCAACTCAAGGGACAAATTCTACCATCACTTTTTGAAAAGAGCAATGTATATAGATTACATTTTTCCATGATAGCAGTCTGGAACAGGTAGCTTATATAAAAAAAATCGAACATTAATAGGTTATCATTATAGCGCTTTCATATAAGTGTTTGATGTTCATTTTTGAATGTCATGCTTGTGTGAATAATTCTTGATGTACTTTTTAAAGATGCACTTAAGTTTACAATTCATTGAGTTACATAAAGCGTAAATAAGCTCTTTTTTAACACTGAATTCAGTTTAAAATCTCTATTTTGCTTCAAATAAGAAGTCAATTTACCCCACCCACTATTGACACATTTTTATGCATTTAGTTTAGTTAATATTTTTTACAATATACGTGTAAACTTGTAAGAATCAGTAATTTACAACCTTTCTACATGATTTAAATAATATTATAATATGAATAATGGATTGTTATGATATATTGATGAAATTAAGTACTAAACAATGTTCATGGCATTGCACATATGTGTTCATAAGTAAGCCTGATAAGTTGAGACACATGCCAAACTGGAAGTATAAGCCTTCCTCAAAGTAACTGCAACATACATAGTATTAACATGTTCTGATATATACATATATTGCACAGACAACACATAGTCCAAAGGATTCTAGATAAAGGAAATGTGCGGTTTAACGTGGTTTTTTTTAACAAAAGTCTTTTTTAGGTGTATTCGTCATCGCAATACTTATTATGATTACACATTTGGATTATGTATTACACATAAATACATAAATTAAACATTGTATATTGCAACGCAAAAGTTATTTTAGTACTTTTAAATTACAATTTATGCATATTTTAAGGATTTTTACACCTGAATTACCCCACCCATATACAACACAATGAAGAATTCTGCATATGACATGTAAAAATAGTAGTATATGCATTTGCACGAACCATTTTTGTGTTACTGAAAAAAGAATCAACGAAGATGAATTGAATTGGGGTTTTACGGCGCACCAACACAAACATGTTATATGGCGCCAACAGGAATGAACATTCGACCCGGCTCACTCTTCATTAACATCTAGATACAAATTAGCAGAATGTGCCTAGAACCTTCTTACCTGCAGAACTGCAGAGTTGCTGCAAATTCTCTAGTAAAGACTCCATTTTCCGCTGGAGCTACGACCACTGCCACCACTGAAGTAGCACCTGAAACAAATCAGGTTTCATGATGAAAATAATGAACACAAATGACAAAATTAACATGAATTCGGGGAAATGTTACCCCTATGCCTGGATATGCAGTGGTCATATTCTTGCCCGGGAACCACACGGCGTCGACGAAGAAATATCTTTAGGGTGATACCCAGATCACTGTACTAACTACTTACCATGGCAACTATTTGTTAGTATTGGTGCAGTTGTTACAATATCACCTGCTTAGGATATGTATCTAAACAGATATGTATCTAAACATAGGTTGTGATGTTCTCCGTACTTGATTAAGAGTATGGAATTAACCTAGGATAGTAAGCATTAACCCAACTTTTGCACATGTGCAAGTGGAATGATTATTACATAAAAAAGAAGGTGTATTGAAGAGAGAGAGGGAGTGTGTGTGTGTGTGTGTGTGGGTGGGTGGGTGTGGGTGTGTGTGTGTGGGTGGGTTGAGGGGTTGGGGATATATATATTATATAGGCATTTAGGAACCTGCCCTACTGACGAATAGACACCTATGTTTCTTTAACATGATGGGAGAAAAAAACAAGCGATACACGGGATCGCCTGGTTTACGACCCCATCCGACGGACGAGGGTAAAAGTGTCTTGACCAAGAATACACCGACAAAATTCACTGGCTCCGGTGAGGCTTGAACCAGGGTCCTCTGAATTTAAAGTTCCCCGTGCTATCCACTGCATCAACAGGATGTATGCGCTCAAACGAGATGACTGCATTAAAGCATACAGCTAAAATGTTAATCCGTCATAAAGGTTATATCCAAGAAGCTGGGTTCACACCGGTCTCTCTTATCTAGCACGTTAGCACCAAGTTCATGTATGTCGAGTTGCAACTTATATATGCCCAGCCCATTGCTGTTTTGATAAACTTGGCAATTAATGCATTTGGATAAAACAGGACAATTAAGAATACTCATTACATATTATCTGATTTAAATAATATAACTTAATGTGACAATATAACATACATATAAGATATAAAAAAAAATAAACGCTTCCAGATAAGAATCGGTACCCAGTACATCGAGATAGATTACATTTAGTGATCACGGTTAGTTTACTGATGTTTACTCTAAAAGCTATATCCGACATACAGGTGCTACTGCAGGTAGCTATCCCGCAAACAACAGCCACATTTTACAACATGTACATCGTTTCTAAACCTACTGACCCCCAGGTATATTTATAACTTACATCGTTTGAGAATCAAAACTCTATAGATACAATATAAAAAGCTTTAACCAGCCAGACAAAAATAACAAAAATGGATAATTCATTTTACACTTATTCAATTACGGATATTACAAAACCCCATGAATAAACATATTCTTTGAAGCGACACATATATGCATTATTATATGAGATAAACTGTTTTTGTAGTGTAATTTTGTCGTAATTTGGCGGGTTATTTTAAAATTTGTATTACAAACACTTAAAAAACAACAGTTAACCGTAAAATGCCTTTTCTTTTCCTTTCTGTTTTTATTTTGCAATTTGTCGAAAATGCAGTGGTCTACTTTGTGATTTTAGTTCGTGGTTTATTCAATTTGCGATTTGTAAAATGGTTAAGTCTTCATAATGTAGTACCTTATCAAAAGTCAGATTCTCTATATATTTCAGTTCGCTTAAATCTTTTGAAGCGATTTTATGAAAAGTGTACAACTTCAAACCATAAACAAGAGACCCACTCGCCTTGCCTCAAATTGCTCTCATGTTTTAAGAAACAACAACAATTTCTTTATATAAATCTGTAAAACTGTGACCCCCGTAGTGGCCATATTTGACCCCATTGTCGCCGTTTGAACAAACTAGGTAGAGGATCATAAGCTTATGGTACATGCGAACTATTATTTAGCTTTTGAAGTATCAGAGAAGCTGTTTGAATATGTTTTCCTATATAATTCAATGTTATAGTGTGACCCACGGGATAGGGCCAAATTTGATTCCAGGCTTGATTCAAGGGACACCATTTAAATTATTTGGTACAGGACAATAATCTTAAGCGACATGTAGCTTATTACACCTCTAGCTCTTGTAGTTTCAGAGAAGATGTTTATAGACGTTCATACATAACTCTATGTAAATATGTGACCCCACGGGACCGGGCGACATTTGACATAAGATCACCATTTTAACAAAATAAATTGGTAGAGATCGATACTCTTATGCTACATGCATCGTATTAGACCTCTAGCTCTTATAGTATCAGAAAAAGAATATTTTTATGGACTTTCCTATATAACTCTTTGTAAAACTTTAACCCCAGAACCGGGCCATAGTTGGACACAGAGTCACGATTTTAACAAAAGTGACCCCTGGGGCGGAGCCAGATATAACCCCAGGGTCAACATTTTAACAAACTTGCTAGTGGATCATAAGCTTATGCTTCATGCATAATATGGGACCTCTAGCTCTTACAGTTTCAAAGAAAATCATTTATTTTTTAAAGATTTCTTATATAACTGTATGAAAAAATGTTACCCCCGGGGCTGGGCCATATTTGACCCTGGGGTCACCATTTTATAAACACTTGGTAGAGGACCCTTCATGTATAATACATGCAAAATATAAGACGTGTAGCTCTTCTAGTTTCAGCGAAAACGATTTTTTTAAAGAAACAAAGAGTTTTGCTTAAAAGGGGGAGATAACTCTAATAACAGGAATCAGCTACCATGTTCACACTGCTATCATGGATTTTTTGTTTCTCTACAAGGTACTCAATAACATGGTACTAGTAAGAATTTGTCCCTTGAGATGGTAACAAAAAAGTGTATGGCTCACGGTCTAATACATGTATGTACGACTTGCTACGTCTGTTAAAATGTGTATGTATATATTGTATTATCACATGGGCCTACGGCTTACTGATTTTGAAATAAAGTGCTTCTTCTTCTTGTATTTTAAGAACCCGTGAAACAGTATATACTTTTAATCAGCACATATACATTATTATAAGACAGAGTTTTTTTAATGCAAAGCTGATTTATCAACTTGCATTCATAGGCATTGCTTTTGGCGACTCCTCATCGCCATCTGGCGGATAACCTACATTTTTTCTCATAAATCGAGTCGTACATGCATTCTGATCTATGCTAGAGGAACGTATTGGATGCTGAAAACAACTATAATGCAAATAAACAGGTCGAGAAGCTCTACGAAAATCTCATTATTTGTGAGTTGTGGGCGATTTTGTTTTGCAAGCTAAGTTTTTGCAAGGTGTTTTCTCATCAAGGGGAAACACGATGTGACGTCACGCGCACCTTCGCTTGACACTGTTCTTTTCGCTCAAAGAGCCCAAATTAAAACGGGATTTCCGTGGGAAGAGTTGTTTCAATAAATTTAGAGTTGTTTCAATATATTTACTACGTATAATTGTATATAGCAACAACTATTTCAAAAGGATTTTAGTGATTCACGATGTCAGTGAATTATTATTAATGATAAGATGAAATAAAGAAACATGTTTAGACATTAGACACCACTGGATTGTTATTCTGTTGGAATATAGTATATATAGAAATCTTGTTATCATTATATATTCTGTATTTAAGATTGGATTTGATCAAAACGTTCATAGATTGTAGAGTTCAGGGTCTCGTTGTGCAAGAACGTTAACACGTGTCTCTACGTCATGACATCTTGATGTCAATCACAATGTTATTAAAAACCGTTTTATTCATTGATCGCATTTGTTAAGTTGTTTTGCTATAAAATCAATCCGTGTCTGTCTCAGTCAAGGCTGACAGTTTTAACAACATGACTCATCCAAAATGGCCACATCACTGACCGTTGTAACGTCTAATTTGGAAAGCCCGTGTTTGACCGGGTTTTGATCAAAATCTATTCATTTATCTATTCATTCGTAACAAGTGTCAATCTCCAGATTATATGAGTTTTAATTCATAATGACAAATGTTTAAACCGAGTTGCATTTTATTAAGATCTTTATTTTTATTTGCATACATATTTTAAAAAATGTTTTTATGTCCATTTTCAAAAATATATTTTGGAGTCTTAAGCCTATTAATTTTCTCAGTAATATTTGATGAATTCGGGCACTGTACTTACAAAAAGAGTTACTGTTTTGTTGGTAAGATTTACTGTTTTGTTTGTTTGTTTATTTCGAAATCGACTAAAGCATGAAACTGCACATGGCTGCGGCATTTTAACTTACTTTGTCCAGCTAGGTTCTGTCTTTTTTCTTGTTGTTGTCGTGTTTTTACTTAGTGTCAATTTCAGTTCCTTTTTTCCATCTATAAATTTATATTTTTAATTTTTAGTAAATACTACAGTAAAGTTTTTTTTTCAATATGTGGGACAGACATAGGGAAGTTGAATCAATGGATAGTGCCTCTTGTTAAGTTAATTCTCCCTGCAACAGAAGGCGTTTTCTAGGTTACGCCACTGACCCCTGTCTAAGAGTGATACAGGCCCTCTTGTGCATCTTGTTCCCGGAAGACTACTTAATACACGCCACTCTGTAAATGACATAATTTTAGACAATATCATCTTGAGTGACAGTTTGGCCATAAAATACAAATCTGTCTATCCAACAGCAATTCATAGAATAATATTCAAGTCTAGATTAGAAACAGTTTAATGACAACTGATCACAATATATTTGGAATAGATCGACCCTCTAAGATTTGTGTAGGTCGACCAAGATCGCCAATTTGGCTAAACCTATGTCAAATTTATGGAAATTTTGAATGTCCAGCAATCGTGCAAATATTCATACAGTCTCTTCTATCTAAACTTGCATTCTCAGTACACTGAGTACTTTGATTAGAATATTTAACAGCGTAATACATCATTTTACATTTTGGAACAGAAATGAACGCGGATATTCTATCTCCTTTGTATAAATGTGTGCAAATATTACCTCGGAGAACATGAGCAGCTTTAAGGCCAAGTACAAACGACGTCAATCTCCCACCCCACCCCACCACTATCACTCGCAAACGTGCAAATGCATGCGCGGATCCAGGATTAAAGACCGATTACGGTATACAAATTGCTTGAGAACCAAACATAACACACTGTCAGTACATTTATATTGTGATATGGGGTTGGTGGGGGATAGGTTGTTGTGGTGGTGTGTATGGTGCGTTGAGTGTGTGGGGGGATTTGGATGTTAACGGGGTCTAGCAATAAAACAGTCTCAGACTCAGTCTAATTTTTTTCCAATCTCAGAGGTCTTCATGTTTTTTTTTTAATTATTATTATTTTATGTAAACGAGGTCGGTTGTATGTACTTGACACATGTTCTAAATGCCCCTCGGCAGATCAGCTATATGTAACAATGACTGATTGGGTCTTTGTATTGAACAAACATCTCACACATTAACGTGAACGAGTTTACTCAAGCCATCTTCGTCGCTATTTTGTTTGGTTTTACTTATTCGCCGAGGTAACTCGGTGATAAATCACAACAACTCAGTTTGATTACAAAATGGACGGATTTAACGATGGATGTGATAAGTCTTTGTTTTTATTTTATTCTGAATCGTTTTTCGGTTGTTCTGTTTTCCACTCATTCCAATATAATGATTGTATGCAATGTTTTACTATTTAGAGCTAAGTATTCGTGAATATGTATTGCATTAGTATTGTTCAAAATATGTGTCGATTCAATTCATTCATAATAGGGCCAAGTATCTACTTGTTAATTTCTACCACTCATGTTCAGCTCAAATTTTCAAAGAATTAATGCTCTTCCAGCACTGCTTTCGATTGCATGTGTCATTTTGATGAATAGTACAAAGCACGCAAATGACAGACTAGGAATATCTATGGAAATAAATACTGATAAAGGTGACCCTTTGGGAGCAAAACACACAATTAAGAGAATAAAGCGGCAGACTTGGTTTTATTGAGTCTGTTCATGAGAAGTAATGAAAGAAGCAACACCTCTCACGCCCCCTAGCACCGGCTTAAGCGGTATTCTACTTCAAAGCCACCTATATTGGGCTCGTTGGTCCCAAAGGACCAGTAAAATTAACACGTAGCATGGGGAGACTTTTTACAGCCGCCACACTGCACTAAACGAGCGCTAGTGGGAATGTCAATAAATACTGATAAAGGTGATCCTTTGGGAGCAACAAACACGATTAAGAGAATAAAGCAGCAATACATTAACGATAAGCAACAACATAATGTATTGATGATCTGCTAAACAGCAATTCAATTAAACATTTTCATGATTTGTTAAACAGCAATTCAATTAAACATTTTCATGATCTGTTAAACAGCAATTCAATTAAACATTTTCATGATCTGTTAAACAGCAATTCAATTAAACATTTTCATATTAAACATTTGCATGATCTGTTAAACAGCAATTCAATTAAACATTTTCATGATCTGTTAAACAGCAATTCAATTAAACATTTATACCTTCCTATATGTGTTCATTATAAACATCTTTTCATTTCCAATCAAACAGGTATGTTTATGCATTTAGTGTAAATGAACACAACCGGACTGATGAGAGTAACATAGCTGTGTGAATGATTCGACAGACCAGGTACGGGGTATGTCATGGATGGATGAATATCAAGTAAGCATTTTTTCTGACACTATGTTCCTGATTTTCCTCATGTTTGTATATGAGGTTATGGATTAAACATTTTTTATTTTCAGGTAGAATCATAGCAACAGGTTTTGACCACATGCCTCGATATTAGTAACGACACTGTCATAGGCAATGCTTTTATTTGATATGCCATACCGACTTTAAGTATAATTTTGTATCTCGCATCTTGAATCCGGTCAACACACGCAACCTCGTACTCCACTTTCTACATGTCAATACCTAGAACAGCGTCCTGCACTGTCTACACATAATGCGGGTCAATATATTAAATTACCAATTATTTTCCCCAATGTTAAAAATGGTCACATATTGATGATTTGTTGCAGCTTCAACTCAAGTATGGATAATGAAGCAGTGTCATTTTCGTATATAAAAACGCCACCAGAAAAGGTGGGATCATAAGACATGTAAGATAGTTCTTGTTTACTAAACAGGTCAAAGATACAGCTGTTTTCATTGATAGCTGCTTACAAAGTGTATGCATACATTCTACATTTTGAAAATGTTCATCAGTTATCCAGTAAAACCTATCAGTACTATTTCTTATACATACGACAACAAAATCCAATAGAATTGAGCTATTTCCCAGTATTTATAATGTCCATTTCCAACAAAAAAGGATGGCTTACTTTTATTATAGGAGCTTCATTCGACTACTCCTCAGATGTTTATATGCAACTGGTGGTGGTAAACCTGATGAGCCATTTCTCTACCGAGGGAGATATTTTCAGTATCTCAAAAACACTGGTTATTAAACTATATATATTACATAATTTAAAATTATATTTTATCTAAGAAATAATAAATATGTACCTGTGTTTTATCGGTGAATAAAATACAGTTAGGAGTTCAAATGCGTAGTAATTAAATCACAAGTGCGTGAGAACGAGTGATTTAATTACTCGCATCCGAACGACTAACTGTATTTTATTCACCGATAAAATACAGGTACGTATTTATTATTTCGATTCTAACACAACAATAACCTCATTGCTTACGCTATTGTTGGGGCACTATATATTATCTCGGAGTTCAAGGTAACCAGGCTGCTATGTTTACAGGATGTTCCATTGGGCGCCCCCGTATTCAAAGTTCTGCGTTTCAATACACTAGTAGTCACTTGACAAATAATTAAGTCATTGCTTACGTCATATAGCTTGCGCAGTATGACGTCAAACGTTCTCACCTTGTTCAAGATGCTTATTAATGTAGTATATGATGGGTTTATATCGGGGGTGTACACGGTTTGGGAGCATGGCAAGTTTGTCGTAATTAACATATCATTAAAATTACTGTTGAGTTTGTCTTCGTGACGTATGACGTCATGTAACGCTGCGCTTCCAACGGATGAAATATACGCGGGGAATTAATGGAACAGCTGTATTTTATCGTAGAATAACATACAGCTGTCTCTCTTCTTTGTGTATAGGAAAGACTGCGGAGGTCGTGTTAGAATAATATTTCTAATGATTTACGCCTTTTTATACAAGTTTGCACGAGAACGCCAAGACGACGTTACGTCATACAAACAAAACAAGTGGAACCGGAACTTTTCGTTAATTTCCGTGATCGTTATTCCCTAGTGGCGGAATCTGACGACGTTGTCCGTAAAACAATCGGAACGTCATTTGGCTTTCCCGCCACTGACGGGAAAGGCCGAGCAATGTTCCGTGCTGGGAAATATCTCCCACTCCCAGTAGAGCAAACGAGTAGATATAGCTTTTCTATTCGCAGTATTTCCTAAACAAATCAGAGACAAATATGTAATATAACAGCGTCCCGCACTTTATACTCGTTAACGCAATACGTAAACACACAATATCGTCCAGTAGTTTATACGCGTCAACTCCCGCACGTACACAATATCGTTCCGCACTTTCTACACGTCAACACCTACTATAGCGTCCCGCATTTCCTACAGGTATACACAAGTATATAACAGCGTCACGTCATCACATCTGAAACTGTATGCTGTAGGACCTGTTACGACATACAAACGTCGTGACAGAGTCTGTTGCTAATAGTATCACTTTACGAGAGATGATTTGAATCTATGCAATGATGGCGCGAATACGAAACTGTATTCAGGAAAAACAAGAGAGAACAGAAAAGATTATACAACAGCGCCTCAGACTTTCTACACGTCATCACCTGCAACACCATCCGCACTTTGTGTAGGTCAACATCTACAACCAATAGATACTAACGCAAGCATGTGTTTATTACCTAAATGTATAGTCGTTCTTTCGCAAAACAAAAAAGATAATGTAGTGTGAAAAGTGTAATCGGACACTAGGATTGCAACGCAGCCATTTCAAGGACTGTTTCTCCAATCCCACGGCCGCAACATACACCACCATGGTCCGCCCGTCTTTTGTTTACGCCTAGACAGCCTGGAACCCGCACCTCCAGCAAGACAGCAAAGCACTTGAACAAGTACAATGGAAAGTAGCACGCTATGTACACTTATATTCCATCACAGGATGCGTGACCAATATGGCTAACCAACTGCATTGGGAAAGCCTGGAAGATCGACAGCGCAACCATAGGCTCACGATGCTATACAAAATTTAACACGACCTAGTTGACATCAGCCGTAGTGAGTAAACATGTACATACAGCAGTCCGACAGCAGCTCCCGTTGGAAACAACGCCCATTCAAGGAGAGAACAGAGAGTGCAACTTACAGACATTCCTTATTTCATCGGACAATACAGCGTCTCTGTCGCCGAGAGTTTCACGACGTTACGTTGTAATAAATACTGATAAAGGTGATCCTTTGAGAGCAACAAACACAATTAAGAGAATAAAGCAGCAGACTCGGTTTTATTGAGTCTGTTCATGAGAAGTAATGAAAGAAGCAACACTTCTCACGCCCCCTAGCACCGGCTTAAGCGGTATTCTACTTCAAAGTCACCCACATTGGGCTCGTTGGTCCCAAAGGACCAGTAAAAAATAACACTACTGATTCGTAGCACGGGGAGACTTTTTACAGCCGCCATACTGCACTAAACGAACGCTAGTGTGAATGTTAATAAATACTGATAAAGGTGATCCTTTGAGAGCAACAAACACAATTAAGAGAATAAAGCAGCAGACTCGGTTTTATTGAGTCTCACTCTCACCGCTGCCGGTTCGAATCCCACTGAAACTCGACTGGTAAGTGAAGACTTACGGATGGCGGGGTGTAAAGTACTGGTTCTACAAATGAAAAGTGGGTGGTCTGCCTCCACCACAAAAATGCGACCGTCATATATAACCTCACATGTGGTATAAATGACGGATAACACCATACAAACAACAAACATCTGAAAATACGGGACTGGAATCAACTATAGGACTAATTACGTCATATCCAGAACCCGGTCATTTTGAAGGAAGAAGATGATCTAGAAAAAGAAAGTCACAGTGTGTTCGCTAAACAACTGCTGACTAAACACCACTAAGACGCAATGTATCAAAGATTCGAACCATTCGCAAGTTCTCGATGACTTCTTCGAAGTAAGATCCCGAAGAATGACAGGATTGGCCGAGTTTTCCTGAATGCGAATCGCCAAACTGGCGAATATCGAACTTAAACAAACCATCATTATAATCGTCAAGTGTGACGGAAATGCATTACGTACAGATACAGATAATTTGGGCGTCTGCCCACCATTAATTATGGGCACCCACTTACACACTTGTCCTGCTATAAGAAGCACACATGACTTTTTAATCGACACGTATGTTACGTTACACACAAACGTTGCGAACAAGCGTAGACATGCAAGTATGCGTTGCATAAGGCCTGTTCGCAATAAATGTTCCATGCATCGTATGTTCGCAATCATGTACATGCGTACACGATCCAATGATCGATAAACATGACAGCAACACAAGAACGCAACTTATGATGCATTAAATAAATGTACGCAATACGTGTATGCCTCGCATGTACGCAACTATTGTACGTAACGTACAGGCAAAGGAAAACCTCGACCGTTTTTGTTGAAGTAGCTTCTGGTTCCTGTAGCGTATCCGTGACCAGGATGGAAAAGACGCAGAGTTTGAAACATTCTCGCCTCTCACTGCTGCGGGTTCGAATCCAACTGGGAGCTCGACTTGTAGGTGAGAAAGTGTCGATTATTACGGATAGCGGGAGGTATACTGAACTGGCTATACCCAGGAAAAGGTGGGTGGTCTGCCTCCCCACGAACAAATCGTGTCATATATAGCCTAAGATGTACTGAAATGAAGTCAAACAATATTCAACCATCAGATCTGGTTCCGGTGTAGTTAAACATGGCAGCCCATATTCCACAGTCTCGGATGACGCTTTTCTTCGTGCTTCTTTCTTCTTCAACGACGAGGACCAATTATATTACCTGTCAATGATTTAATACTTAAATGGAAACAAATCTAAGATATTCGGGTGTAGATTCAAAAACATGAAGACATGACTTTAAGGTTACTTATAAGATAGAGTAATAAAATAATAAATAAAGTCGTTACTTTTAGAAATACTGCTTCTCCGCTTCTGTATAACTTCTACAGCAAGCCAAAAAAGGCCGATTCAAAGTTAAAAAAGCTATGGCTTATTGACACCGCGGCAAATCTATTAAAATCTTAAATAAAATTTCGGAAGATACATCTACGATCCACCTAGATTTTGAGGAATTATCGTCAAAACAAGCCAATTCGCAATATGTTGTTCCAACACTTAAACTCTTTTTGAAAACTTTATTTACCGGCAAAGACGTTGATGAGAGAATTGCATCAATTGTCCAGGATTGTCATGCAATGTCAAGTTCGATTACTGCACCTTTACAAGTTGTACTTCAACTTCAAACTGATTCATTCTTTAACATTGGGTGTTTTTGTTCGTACTCCGAAATACAGAACTATGACCGAAATACGGCGGTTCACCAAGGTGTTGATATGGAAGTGATACAAATCGGGACTGAGTTCAGTTTGCTGCAAATAATGTGGACTATTATATTCGCATTTTAGATGGCCTGAAAGCCTTTCAACGATTAGGAATAATTGAAACTGTATCACTGTTACACCTGGCAATATTAAATGCAAAATAGTCCATAGAGTAAGTCTCGCAGCGAACAAAGTACCTGCTATTGAGAAAATACAAATTGCGTACTTCATGCCTAAGAGCAAATGCAAGCCAGCCTTGGTATTTAAATACTTGTCTTCGTTCTAATTAATAGATGAGACGATGAATGATGATATACTGGATACTATCAGCGAATGACATTTGTGTCTGACCAATGGCGCAAATACAATAGTACTCCCGTTTTGACGTTTGACCAAACTGTGTTGTGGAAAGCAGTCGAAATTTAGCAGCTAGTGGAACCAAACAGTTTAATGAACAATGTTGTGCCAAGACTAGCGGAACCTTTAAATCACTGGTAATCGGACTGGAGGCTTAGGGCTACAATAACTATTGAAATGCAGATTCAGAAGTAGGTCTAATTTTAAACGAAAATGCCATCTCACAAGCCATTAGATTGATGCAGTTTTAAATGCGATAATTGTTTCAAAGTTCTACTGTATTCCAGTCCTTGCAGAAACATCTGGTGACATTCTGGTTCACAATAATGAATATAAATTACCTCCCTCTGAATTGCCAAAAAAGCAAAACGATTGCAATTACAATATTATAGGACGATCTTTCCACACAGTTCTTTTCACCACTATACCTTCAAATAGAAATATTCACTGCTCATGATTTCCATGCAACACTTTATTTTCAAGAAATAGTTCATGATCAAAACATTTGAACCCATTCATTCCTCTCCAATGTTTCAGCCATTCAGTGCTTTCAGTACTTTGATTAATAACTATAGGATTGCGATAAACCTGTGCATATTATACAAGTAACGATACAATTTCGTGAAAATAATTCTAAACTCATACGGGAGACATTCCTTTTTTCCAAAGTAAACCCCTGGCCGTATAGGTTCGCTCCCTGTTTGAGGAATGTATAATGGGAAACTTCATGCTTTAGTCCATCTCCCTCTAAGGTTGCTGTCCCAGTATAACCGAATTTGATGATATAACGGACGAAACAATTTCATTTCATTTCTTTAAAGCGAAAGAATCCGTAGGTATAAAATATGTTGTTGGTTTTTGTAATGTATAAACAATGGGTGGAGTATTTTCTCATGAAATTATAAAGTTTAACCACCACCAATTGCATACAAATCTCCGAGGTGTTGTCGAATGTAGTTCCTATAATAACAAGTAATTCCTCCTTTTTTGATTAAATTCGGCATTATATATGGGGACAAATAGCCCATGCATAATCGATTTTTGTTGTTGTATGTATAAGAAGCGTATTGATAGGTTTTACTGGATCATTGATGAACATTTTTCAAATTTCTAATCTATGCATTCACTTTGTGAGAAACTAGCAATAAAAACAGCTGTACCATTGACCATGTGTTGTGACCTCATATTTTCAGGTGATTTTTCAAGTGAAAAAATATCTTTCTATGTAAATTACATTCTGCATTATCCATACTTGCAGTTGCCGCGCGTTACTAATATGCACATTTTAACATTGGAGTAAATGGGGAAACTAATTGGTGGTTTCATACCTTAAGCAAGCACAAACAACGAATTATATTTAAGTCAAACTGTCTTCAGTTGTCTCTCGTTGTCTCGAAATCGAAATCTGAATACAAATTGTAAATATATTGCTCTCAATAAACTAATTACATTGACCGTACATAAATCTGTGTCATTTATACATGTATATAAATAATTGTGTTAAAACTTGCTCAAACAGATCGTAACTTCAACTCCAATATCTCAAATATCTATTTCCAATTTTGTCCAATTCTTGGTTTTGTAGATCTCCAATGAATGTAGTTTCTGTACTACTAGTAATTTGTCCTGGGTCTATCCTAGTATACAATTAAGATTGACTGGCCTAGTTCTGGAGTTCGATATACACACGTATAGATCTATCTGTCAGAGATATACACACGTATAGATCTATCTGTCAGAGTTCGGTATACACACGTATAGATCTATCTGTCAGAGTTCGATATACACACGTATAGATCTGTCAGAGTTCGGTATAAATACGTATAGAATAGATCTATCTGTCAGAGTTCGGTATACACACGTATAGATCTATCTGTCAGAGTTCGATATACACACGTATAGATCTGTCAGAGTTCGGTATACATACGTATAGAATAGATCTATCTGTCAGAGTTCGGTATACACACGTATAGATCTATCTGTCAGAGTTCGATATACACACGTATAGATCTATCTGTCAGAGTTCATATACACACGTATAGATCTATCTGTCCATTAAGACTTTGTCGTTTCTCTCTAGCATTGATTTTGTTTATGCCCCCACCACCGAATGATGAGGGGGCATATAGCGTTAACCATGTCCGCCCGTCCAGTCCGTCCGTCCGTCCCGAAAAGTATGTTTGTCTATCTCCCCCCACACACAGTTTACAACTGATTGTTTCCAAACTTTACAGGCTGCTTACCTACATATCTGATGTCAAGATTTGCACATGGATTCTGCTTCAATATGCACCTTGTATTATAGGAGTTGTGGCAATTTTCCGAAAATTAACGTTTCTGGCTGATTGTTTTCCTTGGGGACACATTTCTAGTTTAATAATAACAATGGGACACATTTCTAGTTTAATAATAACACAAAGGCAAAAAGTTAGCAACATTTGAACAAATTCTACGTTAAACAATTATTTATACAAGATACATACGCTGGCTTTTGAAAAAAACAAATATTTCTTTACAATTATCAATGAAGGCGTATTAAAAAAACAAAATTAATATTTTGACAATTTTGTAAATGTCAAGAGTTAAAGGGACACACAGCAATCTGGTGTATTTGTAAATGAACTTCTTTTGAAAGACCCTCAGATTGCAGAGAGCCCCTTTCATCAAAATTGTATTTTAAATCTTCTTTTGAATATTAGAAAGAAATATAAAAAAAAATCCCCATTTATATAGTTTCTAATCAAGATTATAGGTTATTGCATTTGTATGGCTAAATATAACTTGGAACGAGTTGTTTTGGCAAAGGACGACGAGCTTGCGAGTCGTCCTGCGCCAAAACAACGAGTTCCAAGTAATATTTAGCCATACAAATTCAATAACCTTTTTTTTGTATACTTTCATATTGTATACTTTCATACTTTCATATTGTCGGATGACGTCATTAAAAACATCAAGCGATTTTCTAAAGTTTGTTTACCAATCGATAACGTTAAAAACAGTGGGTGAGTGACCATTTGAATTATTTTATCAATTTTTGCCATAAAAGGTTGGAAAAAAAACTCGTATTTTTTTGTTGACACTATAGGAAGGATTCCGTTATTTTTATTTGAAAGTAGTTCCTTCTTTCTATTTCGCGGCTCTTAGCAAGCACGAGCAAAAGTTCCCGTGCAATATCAATGCGTGCAATATCGTAGAATATTGCACGCTTAGCTCCATGCAAACTAAACGGGACAATATGAAAGTATACAATAAATGCATTTTTTGGACAATTCTCGCCGGCGCAGCCCGGCGTCGAAGTTGTCCACTAGTAATCGCTTTTTCGGTTATGACGTCGATTACCTTAAAAAGTCAAAAAAATCCACAAAGTAAACTTTTACGAAAGTCGTGAAAACAATACGGACGAGCAAAGCTGGACAAACGAGCCACAGAGCTTCGAAATTAAACAACACACATTTATAATATGAACAAGGCAAAGCCTCAAGACGGGCGAAGCTAACTAGTTTAAATTAGATCTAAACCCTGTGATGCAGGGTTAGCATAATACTTTAGTCATTTATTTGATGTCTTTGGGTGCTTTTTTTTTTACATACGGACGTTTATAGATGCACCCTAGATGGAGGATGGCACATCAAAAATCGTCTTGCCGTTCGTAGACGTGTATTTCATGCACTAGCATAATACTGTATTTTTTAATTCACATTGAGCTGAACGGAAAAGAAAGAACAATTATTCGGCCTGCATTTGCATATTTAGTACACTAGTGCAACATGACAAATATATTTCCCACACAGGAAGTTATGTAATAAACAAAAATACAGATTTCAAGTCTCTGGATCTCAAATTTCAATTAAACTAAAGTGATAGCCAATACCCATTCAAACTGAATGCAATTACCTTAACAATCAAGTATGTACCATGTGCAAATTGCCATCATGTTTATCTAGGTCCAGCTAGGCTGTCTTTGTACCAGAATTTTGACACTGTGTATGATGTTTCATATCTGACTTTGTTATGAAGGCTGTTTTGATAATGAAAAGATTAGTGACTATCATGGCACCCGCCTTGCAATATTAATTTATTTAAAAAATAAAAAGTAACTGCGATGTCACCCACCTCCAAATATGTTATGTAATAGTGATATTGAATCAATCATTTTCTCACCCCACCATAAAATAAATTTAAGTTAGTACCTAAAGTCCTTAAATTCACTAGATAAAGTAAAGGTTAGCCACTGTTCCACCTCCAAATATGTAATCATATTAATTAATTTAAATATATTTAGTGTCAATAATAAATGAAAGTTTCGCGACTGTCTTGTCACCCACATCCAGTAATGTAATCTGACATGCTGGTCCCCATTTCTGCAAAATGTTTTCAGTGTTTTTTTATGTGTTTTGTGAATGCAGCCTGTGCCTGTGCCATTGTGAAAAATAGCGGAATTTTTCTAGAAATTGTAAAATATTATAACAAAAGAGAAATAAACTTTTTTCACATTTATTTTCACAGTTTAATATCCCTTGGTTTTAAGTTTTGTTTTTGGTAAATACAGACTAGTTTTAACACCAGCATATATTAAGACTAGTATCCTTTTTTTCAGATTGTGAATTTTTTGGATATAATTGTGAAAAAAGGATACTTTTTGGAATTGAGAATGGGGCCGAATTTCGGCCCCAAATAAGGCATAAAAAACACTGGTTTTCAAAATCTAAAATTGCCCAAAGGTATCACTTGAGACGAACACAAGCTACACACATAAGAATGGTGCAATTGCTTCTACGAGTGTTGAAGAATGTGTGAATGATTAATGCAGAAGGGTAAATCTCAGTGGTATTGCCACAGGTGGCAGTTACGAGTAAAGATACATTTGATCTGGGTTTGATTATTATGATTAGATACATTGGTAAATATCATCTGGAGAACATGAGCAACTATTTTCTAAATATTTTGATTAAATAATTGTCTAGCAATATAGGCTATAATTACACATGAAAAGCAAAGAAGAATCAGCATCTGCATTTGAAACGTTTGACAGAGTTATGCAGGATAAGGTTAAGGATATATCATGGGAGCAGTGCATTACATATTCATCTGACAATGCATCTGTAATGAAAGAGAAGCACAATAGTGTTCAGAGAATAATTAAGGACTGGAAGCAAGCGAAACATTTCAAACCTCTTACCTAGAATGCTTTTAGTGGAAGCCTAGTCAGAAATTACTACGACATTACGAGCAATTCCCTGAAAGCTTGTCAGGAGGAAAAAAAGACATGTCTTAAAAACTGACCACAATTAGTCAAAGTAGCACAGAATATAGGGTATATGGTCCTAGTTAATGCTATTTTACTACAATTACAAGCCAACACTGTTAGATGTTACTGGAATGCCTCCTGACACCCCTAGTGTGTCGGGCAACTTTGTGGCCTTCAGATAAGTGTGGGCCACTTTTGAAGCCAAATCCAGAGAGAAAAATAAATATTGTTGTTCATACATTATTTTGTAAAACATTCACCTTTAAAAACTATTTACCTTTACCTTATATTATATTTTAGTAGACATCAAGTGCTTGAACTTGAAACCAATATTCATTACTTAATTACACTATTCCTGTCTTCCAAAATGGAATACATAAATAAATCATTAAATCATCAGAAACAACACTCATGAATCACATTTGCCATCCCTTTTCAACCGCAAAATAACCGGGGAATAGTATCACCCGAAGTTTGACGTCATCACTTTATGCGTTTGTGACCACGTGACCCCCCCATACGATCAAATTTTACTTTATTTCGATAACTACTCTCTTTTTTTACGGTAGGTATTTATATAATGTTATATTTCTGAAATTAAACGTTTCACTTACGCTTATTATTCGAAATAAAGACCGAAAACAAAAAATAGAAAAAAATGAACGTACGAAATTGACTGGTATTCCACTTTGTCTGCCTAAAACTTTGCCCTACATTTGACGTCTGCTGTCCAGCCTACGGATTGAAAATGGCGGCGCGAAACTTGACGAAAAATAAATATCGCCTAGTATGTGGGTAAACAAGTAAGTTTTCATACTCGCGTTACTGCAAGAGGGCTTCGCGTCCGGGCTTCGCCCGTATTATCACTAAGCTTCGCGTAGCGAAGCCCCAAATTATTCATATTTACGACATTATGTCGACCGCGTTCTTCATGTCCGGAGTTTGCATCGTCCGGCCTGCTCCATATTTTTCAGAACGGCGTATGTTACGCGGATTCAGACTTGCATCAATAAGCGTATGCATGTAAATTTCTTACTTTTTTCTTGTGAGAAGCAGCATTCGACGTCAAGACTTGAGTAGGGGTAACTGGTGCATCAGCGACTGGCGTTAAACATGACGTCAACGGTCATGTGCGTGAACATGTGCTAATTGCTTTTGGTTTACAATGTTGCCAGTCTGGCAATGGGGAAGGGGATGTGGGTATTTTCAGATACACATTTGCGACAGTTTACTTACCTAATTAATGCATTCTAAAATGAATAAAAAAAGTCCGGAGGATCATGCCTCCACGCCCCAACCATAGGCCTGTGCTGTCATTTGGGCCTAGATATATTACTGTACATGTAGTCTGGAGTAAACTTATGTACTTCATGATAAATTAATAATTACAAAGTATTGAGCTTCGCCCGAAGCGAAAACCCGAACATTAAATAAAACAATAATATTTTGGTAAGCTTCGCGAAGCGAAGCCCACAGGCCATGATTCGTCCTGTTCTTCAATTTCGTAGCTCACGTTATCTGACATTTTCAAATCGCACGAAGCGAGACCCCGAACATTAAACAAATTCATAGATCACATACTGAAATAAGCTTCGAGAAGCGGAGCCCCAAATCGCTTACAAATTCATATGTTATAACAATTTTATGACTGTGGTAAACATGGTGAAGTGGTGCTGTAAACGCCAAAATAATGCCGAGCGAAGCGAGGTGTATACAAGAGGTGTGTATCTCACAAAAGGTTTAATTATTTACAGCTGTAGTCCCCGTCATCCAAACACACACAAGATGATTGCGAGCGCAAACGAGCGTCTGGTCTCAATTTCATTAATATGTTTAAAGGTATATTTTAAATACCGCTTCATAATTTATAAAGGAGATGGCGTGGCCCTATAGACAACCGCTGAACTTGAAATCCGCTAAACCCGGGGTAAGGCCTCACCATCGCCACTGAGTTTCGTCTGTGTGTTCTTCAGCAAGACGCTTATTATTAGCCTCGTCCGTCGGATGGGGACGTAAATTGGGAGGTTTCGTATATTGGAGTCTATTTCCTCCAAGCACGTTAGTTTAAAAAACTAAATATAATATATTCGTTATAGTATGTCAGGTTCCAGATTCCTGTGTGTGATCTCTTCTCTCGAATAATGTGTTGATGAGTCATTAAACAACATTCAATTCATACCTTACAGATTGAATTGGCATATCCCCAAATAACAAGGGCGAACCAGAGGCTATTATCCCACCCAAAACCATCACACACCTAAAATTCGACAAGCAATGTTAGCCTATGCTTCTCAGATTTTAAGGGCCTCGCATGTGGTCATTATCATAGGATTTAGCAATTAAATGTTTTCAGAATGCACTAGAATTCACATTATGTCATGTAGAAAACAAAGAAACTTCGGTAAGAGTAAGAGTATGGACCTATATACGTATCATTCCCCTCTCTCAGGGGCGACTCTAAATAATCTATAATGTTTGGATGAGCCGTTAATGGCATTCATATTAAATTCTCTGATAATGATAGGCATATTGAATATGATCACTCAAAATTAAATTATTAAAACATGAAATTAAAAAACAACACTTTAATTTGTAATTGAAACAACAGGCCTAGATATATCATATATTTAAATACAAATTGACGACATATATAAATCATTCATCAAGTTTTATTAAACCAATATAAATAATTGTGAGTTTCCCACTTCGCTGTACTGTCCTTCTCCCCTAGCTTGACCCCTGAAATATCAATATTATGTTCAGAATTGTCCAACATTTTTTCCAGCAGCTGTGCTGCAATTTCTTGTTTTTCTTCAAAATATTTTGAAAACTGTTTATATATAATAAATATTATGCATATTACATCTATGTCTGTACGGTTTGTTGTGGGGTGGCCCACCCCGACACTCACAGACCTATTACGGGTCGAATAAATGGATTACCATTAATTTGGTGATCGAAATTTAAAAAAATCATTTGAACAAATACATGTTTAATGTTCAAGACCTATTATAATTTGAAATATAATAAAGAGAAAGGAAAGGATAACATGTGAGAAATAATATTTATATTATTATTGTTTTTAAAAAATCCAATAGTTTACCAAACTTTGTCAGAGTCTTTATATTAATGAAATGAATGAACGGTCAGACAAGTTCGAAAACCATCCTAACTGGATAATGAACGCCAGAGTTATTGTCCTTGATTTAATGGAAAATCCTATATTTTGCTTGTGAACACTAGCCCCTTCATTTTGCATCCGATCCTTACAGAACTTGTCCAGAGTTTTTTATAATAATGAAAGCTCAGAAAAGTTTAATAATAATTAGTTGTAATTGTGTGTGTATCATTGTTTATATATATGCTCTCCTATACATGGAAGAAATAAAGAATGCTACTACTACTACAGACATAGTATGAATTGAAATTGAATTGAGTTTGAAGGCGCACCAACACATGAAAGGTTAATGGCGCCTAACAGGCATGAACATGCCAGGCTCATCCTCCATGTACATCGAGATAAAATACGGAAAATGGGCCTAGAACCTTCTCACCCTGAACTGCAGAGTTGCTGCAAATTCTATCCCAGAAACTCCATTTACGCTGGAGCAACGTTTATTGTTGTTCTGCCACTGCTCTTTTGATGTGAGCGAGATGTCACCTGAAACAATGCAGGGATCATGATGAAGACCTTTAATGAACATGAACAAAAAATGATAAAATGAACATGAATTTTGGGGAGATTTTATCCCTCTACCTACCCCTCCAAAGGGGTCTGCAGTGGCCCTATTCTTTGCCCCGTGACTAAACGGGGCCCCCGGGAATCAGACGCGGCGACATAGTATGAAATAATAAGGATGTTCCGCGCTACTTTCAACGTGTCCAATATAGACAGAGGTTTAATTAGGGAGGCCGCATGTTTTTACAATTTTTCAAAAATTCAAAGTAGAATAATTTATATAGAAAGATATATTCTCAGTAAAAAAAAGTGTAAAAAGTAAAAGAATATATTACATGTAAATACAAAAAAAAGGTCTGCCCTCCTCCGGGGTCTTTTAACCCCTGCGTGTCTTGTAGTTTGACTGTCAGTGAAGTGTTTTCATTTACTGGGTTAAAACAATGTCTTCACTCAACAACGGGTATCTATGTCATTGATTATTTAAAGTATAGGGTAGACAAACTAAGTTAAAAGCTGGCACAAGCCCCTCAACCACCATGCAGAAGCAGAAAAGTCGGTTTGTCTTCCGTCTGTCTTGTAGCGATATATCCAAGTCCAATGTGCTAACAGTTACAAAAACACGTTATTCTACCTTTTTCTACAGAACAGTTCACTCAGGCCGCTCACCCGAAGTCAATATTTACCTCTTGAAAATAAGACACAACATTTTGAATGTGTATGTGCTGTTTTATGTTTATTTTCTATAAAATAAACATTGAGACGTATGGTAAATCAATTAGTGTTCCGCAACCTATAATTAGCCTCTTACAGCAGGCGGACTCTTACCGTTTCGTAATATTAGCCATGATAGCAGTGGAACTTTATCGCTTTCTCCTTATTTTCATTTCAACTTTCTTTAATGATACATAATAACCTTTCCAAGTTTCCCACACGACGCGTTGACCTTTGGTTGTAGCTTTACTTCCATTTGGGTAGTACCGGGCGTTAAGGTTCGAATGGGGAAGCGCCTTGTGCCACCACGCCCCTGTGTATTTGACTGCACAATTGTATTCTTTAATCGCGTCGTTGTCCCGGTCCTTGGTGGTGAACATCATCTTGTCATGATGCCACAGTGAGTCGCCTGAAACATTGAAATACGCAAGAGGTGTTGTTACTGTACTTGCAAGAGAATGTCGTGTTCTGATGTTTCTAAAATGAAGGTGTTTTACTTAATTTTCAGCACATTTTATATGATGGTCGATGTTTTAGTGGTGGAGGTAGACCATCAAACTGTTCCTGGGTAGAACCAGTACTGTATATCTCCCGTCATCCGTAAGAATCGACACGTTCTCACTTACAAGTCGAGCTCTTTTCTAAAATAAGGAGTGTACACTAAACCAAATTGCTAAGTACCAACCTAAGAATATGTCAATAATATTCTCATTGTTTTGTGTATTTTGAGCTTGATTAGAGATATGGTTAAACTGCAAAATAACAAGTGTAAATCGTCTGCTCTGATTGCATGAACATATTTTAAAACTTTTAAGTCAATGTGTTTTCTTAGAAATATGTTATAACACTTACACAACTGGGTATATAGGATTTTATTAAGTACTTCGAATTAGTGAAGCTTACGATCTTCCTTATTCTAAAATATGCCAGTTAAAATTATTTTGACATCATGTTTTACTATGAATGAGTACTCATGTAAGATCCTCTATATATTATCACTACAAATGCGTTTGCAAAAGAAATTGTCGAAATATTTATTGTTAACACCGAATTACAGTTACTTGAATTTCGAACAATATAATTTTAAGGAAGGTAATTTAAGATTATCCATATTTCATTTTTTTAAAGACGGAAAATCTGCGATAAATGGGTCAATTTTTTTATGTTTTTTTCTATTATTTCATACCAATTTTAAGAATTTTATATCTTTAAGCGATCTTTGACTCATGTTATGTGTTTTATCAGTACATTTCATGTTTTCATGTTTTCAGGGTAACTCTCAAAAGATGTGAATTGAATGTTGTTTAACGGCTCATCAACACAGTATAGGTTATTTAGAGCCGCCCCAGAGAGAGGGGAAGGATACATAGGAATCCGGGAACCTGCCCTACTCTTATTATCGAATAGATTCCTATGGTTCTTTAACGTGCTCGGAGGATAGACCGATACACGGGACCGCCCGGTTTACGTCCCCATCCGACGGACGAGGCTAAGGTAAAGTGTCTTGCCCAAGAACACACCGACGGAACTCAGTGGCACCACGGAGGATTGAACCCGGGGCCTCCGGTTACAAATCCGCCGCGCTACCGACTGCGCCACGCCAGTAATACTCCGAAAATATTTCCAACAACCCGCAGATAGTACTATTGCAACACATCTGCCGGCAACAGTACCTATCGCATAACATTCATCTCAAAATCATGCGTTTTTCGATCACGCAAAAAGTTTGCACCTCTTCCTAGGAATGTCATTGGATTAGAGCGGTCACATGGTAACCCTCTATTATTCTAAAGTAGGTCAGTAGGTTTCATAGAGGGTCACTAAAACAATATGGACTACAATTCCAATTCAAAGTTGCAAATAGTTCTTTAAGGCGTTAGTAACAAACATAATAAGTAAATTAATTATGTTTTAAACTGTACCAGTCACGACGTCAACGTCAAATTGCGCGAACGTCTCAATGACGTTGGCTCTCCATTAAAATGGGTTAAATATCGGTGTTTGCCTTAAAAAAGGTGCTCGATGCAATAAATTAATCATTGACTTTGTGTTTGTTACTGACCCCCTACAGAAATATGTGGGGTCAGTCAGATATATATAGGGGGACCCGGCACGTGCTTCGCCCCTATAAATCTTTCTGAACCCACATATTTCTATAGCGGGTCAGTAAATACACCCAATAACTAATAATACCTATGAGTAGAAGTATATCAATTCGAATAGCAGGCAAGTACAATAAACTACAGCCGTTAGGTAGAGTAGTTACCTATTAGGCCAAAAGTCCCGGGCCTGCACATAATTTTCACATGCATGGTTGATAAATATGAAAATGAAATAATAGTGTATGAAGTTTTGAATTTTAAAGTGTGATTTTGCTTAAATTTATATCTAAATATACGCCAAAACGCACCAGAGACGTCCTATACGTGTTCAAAATTGTCCGGGGGAAGCAATCCCGGACCCCACTAGAAATAGTCGGGCCTGCACATTAAACAGGTCTAGCTACGCCCCTGTGGTGGATATCTACTCAAACTTTAAATTGTGCCAGAGGAATAGAAAACTTCAACGGAAAAAAACACAAAAACATTTAAGAGAAAAGGCCAGTCGAATACGCATAGTGTTTAATTTAATTGAATTGAATTGAATTGATGACTTTATTTTACCAGGGTAACACAGTAAAATTACTAATCGAAACTCAGTGGCTCCGATGTGTCTTGAACCCGGGACCTCCGGTTTCAATTTCACCGTCCTATCCATTTTGCCAATGATGTCTTATTTGGCCTTTTATTCATCAATAAATGTGTTCTTTGTTTCTGTGTGTGTTTGTGGTTGACTGTCGTCCTTGAATGCTGTTTTTCCTGTTCGATTTTTATATCTATATTTTCAAACTTAAAATGTCATTTTTAATATATAACATTTTAAGTCGAAATTAAAAGGATAAAAGTATATTTTGTTAGCTGATGCATTTGTAAACATTACCGAAGCCCGCACAAACTTTACCAAAGCCCGCACAAACACTTTACCAAAGCTCGCACAAACACTTTACCGAAGCTCGCACAAACACTTTACCGAAGCCCGCACAAACACTTTACCGAAGCTCGCACAAACACTTTACCGAAGCCCGCACAAACACTTTACCGAAGCCCGCACAAACACTTTACCAAAGCTCGCACAAACACTTTACCAAAGCCCGCACAAACTTTACCAAAGCTCGCACAAACACTTTACCAAAGCTCGCACAAACACTTTACCAAAGCCCGCACAAACACTTTACCGAAGCCCGCACAAACACTTTACCAAAGCTCGCACAAACACTTTACCAAAGCCCGCACAAACACTTTACCAAAGCCCGCACAAACTTTACCAAAGCTCGCACAAACACTTTACCAAAGCTCGCACAAACACTTTACCAAAGCCCGCACAAACACTTTACCGAAGCCCGCACAAACACTTTACCGAAGCTCGCACAAACACTTTACCAAAGCCCGCACAAACACTTTACCAAAGCCCGCACAAACACTTTACCGAAGCCCGCACAAACACTTTACCGAAGCTCGCACAAACACTTTACCGAAGCCCGCACAAACACTTTACCGAAGCTCGCACAAACACTTTACCGAAGCTCGCACAAACACTTTACCAAAGCCCGCACAAACACTTTACCGAAGCCCGCACAAACACTTTACCAAAGCTCGCACAAACACTTTACCGAAGCCCGCACAAACACTTTACCAAAGCTCGCACAAACTTTACCAAAGCTCGGACAAACTTTACCAAAGCCCGCACAAACACTTTACCGAAGCTCGCACAAACACTTTACCGAAGCTCGCACAAACACTTTACCAAAGCCCGCACAAACTTTACCAAAGCCCGCACAAACTTTACCAAAGCTCGCACAAACACTTTACCAAAGCTCGCAAAAACACTTTACCAAAGCCCGCACAAACACTTTACCGAAGCCCGCACAAACACTTTACCGAAGCTCGCACAAACACTTTACCAAAGCTCGCACAAACACTTTACCGAAGCCCGCACAAACACTTTACCGAAGCCCGCACAAACACTTTACCGAAGCCCGCACAAACACTTTACCGAAGCTCGCACAAACACTTTACCGAAGCCCGCACAAACACTTTACCGAAGCCCGCACAAACACTTTACCGAAGCCCGCACAAACACTTTACCGAAGCCCGCACAAACACTTTACCGAAGCTCGCACAAACACTTTACCGAAGCCCGCACAAACACTTTACCGAAGCCCGCACAAACTTTACCAAAGCTCGCACAAACACTTTACCAAAGCTCGCACAAACACTTTACCAAAGCCCGCACAAACACTTTACCAAAGCCCGCACAAACACTTTACCGAAGCTCGCACAAACACTTTACCGAAGCCCGCACAAACACTTTACCGAAGCCCGCACAAACACTTTACCGAAGCCCGCACAAACACTTTACCGAAGCCCGCACAAACACTTTACCAAAGCCCGCACAAACACTTTACCGAAGCTCGCACAAACACTTTACCGAAGCTCGCACAAACACTTTACCAAAGCCCGCACAAACACTTTACCGAAGCTCGCACAAACACTTTACCGAAGCCCGCACAAACACTTTACCGAAGCCCGCACAAACACTTTACCGAAGCCCGCACAAACACTTACCGAAGCTCGCACAAACACTTTACCAAAGCCCGCAAAAACACTTTACCGAAGCCCGCACAAACACTTTACCAAAGCTCGCACAAACACTTTACCGAAGCCCGCACAAACACTTTACCAAAGCCCGCACAAACTTTACCAAAGCTCGCACAAACACTTTACCAAAGCTCGCACAAACACTTTACCAAAGCCCGCACAAACACTTTACCGAAGCCCGCACAAACACTTTACCGAAGCTCGCACAAACACTTTACCGAAGCCCGCACAAACACTTTACCAAAGCCCGCACAAACACTTTACCGAAGCTCGCACAAACTTTACCAAAGCCCGCACAAACTTTACCAAAGCTCGCACAAACACTTTACCAAAGCCCGCACAAACACTTTACCGAAGCCCGCACAAACTTTACCAAAGCCCGCACAAACTTTACCAAAGCTCGCACAAACACTTTACCAAAGCTCGCACAAACACTTTACCAAAGCCCGCACAAACACTTTACCGAAGCCCGCACAAACACTTTACCGAAGCTCGCACAAACACTTTACCGAAGCCCGCACAAACACTTTACCGAAGCCCGCACAAACACTTTACCGAAGCCCGCACAAACACTTTACCGAAGCCCGCACAAACTTTACCGAAGCCCGCACAAACTTTACCAAAGCTCGCACAAACACTTTACCAAAGCTCGCACAAACACTTTACCAAAGCCCGCACAAACTTTACCAAAGCCCGCACAAACACTTTACCGAAGCCCGCACAAACTTTACCGAAGCCAGCACAAACACTTTACCAAAGCCCGCACAAACACTTTACCGAAGCCCGCACAAACACTTTACCGAAGCTCGCACAAACACTTTACCGAAGCCCGCACAAACACTTTACCGAAGCCCGCACAAACACTTTACCAAAGCCCGCACAAACACTTTACCGAAGCCCGCACAAACTTTACCAAAGCCCGCACAAACTTTACCAAAGCTCGCACAAACACTTTACCAAAGCTCGCACAAACACTTTACCAAAGCCCGCACAAACTTTACCAAAGCCCGCACAAACACTTTACCGAAGCCCGCACAAACTTTACCGAAGCCCGCACAAACACTTTACCAAAGCTCGCACAAACACTTTACCGAAGCCCGCACAAACACTTTACCGAAGCCCGCACAAACACTTTACCGAAGCCCGCACAAACACTTTACCGAAGCCCGCACAAACACTTTACCGAAGCCCGCACAAACACTTTACCGAAGCCCGCACAAACTTTACCAAAGCTCGCACAAACACTTTACCAAAGCCCGCACAAACACTTTACCGAAGCCCGCACAAACACTTTACCGAAGCTCGCACAAACACTTTACCGAAGCCCGCACAAACACTTTACCGAAGCCCGCACAAACACTTTACCAAAGCCCGCACAAACACTTTACCGAAGCCCGCACAAACTTTACCGAAGCCCGCACAAACTTTACCGAAGCTCGCACAAACACTTTACCAAAGCTCGCACAAACTCTTTACCAAAGCCCGCACAAACTTTACCAAAGCCCGCACAAACACTTTACCGAAGCCCGCACAAACACTTTACCGAAGCCAGCACAAACACTTTACCAAAGCTCGCACAAACACTTTACCGAAGCCCGCACAAACACTTTACCGAAGCCCGCACAAACACTTTACCAAAGCTCGCACAAACACTTTACCAAAGCCCGCACAAACTTTACCAAAGCCCGCACAAACACTTTACCGAAGCCCGCACAAACACTTTACCGAAGCCAGCACAAACACTTTACCGAAGCTCGCACAAACACTTTACCGAAGCCCGCACAAACACTTTACCGAAGCCCGCACAAACACTTTACCGAAGCTCGCACAAACACTTTACCGAAGCCCGCACAAACACTTTACCAAAGCCCGCACAAACACTTTACCGAAGCCCGCACAAACACTTTACCAAAGCCCGCACAAACTCTTTACCGAAGCCCGCACAAACTTTACCAAAGCTCGCACAAACACTTTACCAAAGCCCGCACAAACTTTACCAAAGCCCGCACAAACACTTTACCGAAGCCCGCACAAACTTTACCGAAGCCCGCACAAACACTTTACCAAAGCTCGCACAAACACTTTACCGAAGCCCGCACAAACACTTTACCGAAGCCCGCACAAACACTTTACCGAAGCCCGCACAAACACTTTACCGAAGCTCGCACAAACACTTTACCGAAGCCCGCACAAACACTTTACCGAAGCCCGCACAAACACTTTACCGAAGCCCGCACAAACACTTTACCGAAGCCCGCACAAACTTTACCGAAGCTCGCACAAACACTTTACCGAAGCTCGCACAAACTTTACCAAAGCCCGCACAAACTTTACCAAAGCTCGCACAAACACTTTACCAAAGCTCGCACAAACACTTTACCAAAGCCCGCACAAACACTTTACCGAAGCCCGCACAAACTTTACCAAAGCCCGCACAAACTTTACCAAAGCTCGCACAAACACTTTACCAAAGCTCGCACAAACACTTTACCAAAGCCCGCACAAACACTTTACCGAAGCCCGCACAAACACTTTACCGAAGCTCGCACAAACACTTTACCGAAGCCCGCACAAACACTTTACCGAAGCCCGCACAAACACTTTACCAAAGCCCGCACAAACACTTTACCGAATCCCGCACCAACTTTACCAAAGCCCGCACAAACTTTACCAAAGCTCGCACAAACACTTTACCAAAGCCCGCACAAACACTTTACCAAAGCCCGCACAAACTTTACCAAAGCCCGCACAAACACTTTACCGAAGCCCGCACAAACACTTTACCGAAGCCCGCACAAACACTTTACCGAAGCCCGCACAAACACTTTACCGAAGCTCGCACAAACACTTTACCGAAGCCCGCACAAACACTTTACCGAAGCCCGCACAAACACTTTACCGAAGCTCGCACAAACACTTTACCGAAGCCCGCACAAACTTTACCGAAGCCCGCACAAACTTTACCAAAGCTCGCACAAACACTTTACCAAAGCCCGCACAAACACTTTACCGAAGCCCGCACAAACACTTTACCGAAGCCCGCACAAACACTTTACCGAAGCTCGCACAAACACTTTACCGAAGCCCGCACAAACTTTACCGAAGCCCGAAGCCCGCACAAACTTTACCGAAGCCCGCACAAACTTTACCAAAGCTCGCACAAACACTTTACCGAAGCCCGCACAAACACTTTACCGAAGCCCGCACAAACACTTTACCAAAGCTCGCACAAACACTTTACCGAAGCCCGCACAAACACTTTACCAAAGCTCGCACAAACTTTACCAAAGCCCGCACAAACTTTACCAAAGCTCGCACAAACACTTTACCAAAGCCCGCACAAACACTTTACCGAAGCCCGCACAAACACTTTACCAAAGCCCGCACAAACTTTACCAAAGCCCGAACAAACACTTTACCGAAGCCCGCACAAACACTTTACCAAAGCCCGCACAAACACTTTACCGAAGCTCGCACAAACTTTACCAAAGCCCGCACAAACTTTACCAAAGCTCGCACAAACACTTTACCAAAGCTCGCACAAACACTTTACCAAAGCCCGCACAAACACTTTACCGAAGCCCGCACAAACTTTACCAAAGCCCGCACAAACACTTTACCGAAGCCCGCACAAACACTTTACCAAAGCCCGCACAAACTTTACCAAAGCTCGCACAAACACTTTACCAAAGCCCGCACAAACACACAAACACTTTACCGAAGCCCGCACAAACACTTTACCAAAGCTCGCACAAACACTTTACCGAAGCCCGCACAAACACTTTACCAAAGCCCGCACAAACACTTTACCGAAGCTCGCACAAACTTTACCAAAGCCCGCACAAACTTTACCAAAGCTCGCACAAACACTTTACCAAAGCTCGCACAAACACTTTACCAAAGCCCGCACAAACAATTTACCGAAGCCCGCACAAACTTTACCAAAGCCCGCACAAACTTTACCAAAGCTCGCACAAACACTTTACCAAAGCCCGAACAAACACTTTACCGAAGCCCGCACAAACACTTAACCGAAGCTCGCACAAACACTTTACCGAAGCTCGCACAAACACTTTACCAAAGCCCGCACAAACACTTTACCGAAGCCCGCACAAACACTTTACCAAAGCCCGCACAAACACTTTACCAAAGCCCGCACAAACTTAACCAAAGCCCGCACAAACTTTACCAAAGCTCGCACAAACACTTTACCAAAGCCCGCACAAACTTTACCAAAGCCCGCACAAACACTTAACCGAAGCCCGCACAAACACTTTACCAAAGCTCGCACAAACACTTTACCGAAGCCCGCACAAACACTTTACCGAAGCTCGCACAAACACTTTACCGAAGCCCGCACAAACACTTTACCTAGGCCGCACAAACACTTTACCGAAGCCCGCACAAACACTTTACCGAAGCCCGCACAAACACTTTACCGAAGCTCGCACAAACACTTTACCGAAGCCCGCACAAACACTTTACCGAAGCCCGCACAAACACTTTACCGAAGCCCGCACAAACTTTACCAAAGCCCGCACAATCTTTACCAAAGCTCGCACAAACACTTTACCGAAGCCCGCACAAACTTTACCAAAGCTCGCACAAACACTTTACCAAAGCCCGCACAAACTTTACCAAAGCCCGCACAAACACTTTACCGAAGCCCGCACAAACTTTACCAAAGCTCGCACAAACACTTTACCGAAGCCCGCACAAACACTTTACCGAAGCTCGCACAAACACTTTACCGAAGCCCGCACAAACTTTACCAAAGCCCGCACAAACTTTACCAAAGCTCGCACAAACACTTTACCGAAGCCCGCACAAACACTTTACCGAAGCTCGCACAAACACTTTACCGAAACCCGCACAAACTTTACCAAAGCTCGCACAAACACTTTACCAAAGCCCGCACAAACACTTTACCGAAGCCCGCACAAACTTTACCAAAGCCCGCACAAACACTTTACCGAAGCCCGCACAAACACTTTACCGAAGCTCGCACAAACACTTTACCGAAGCCCGCACAAACACTTTACCGAAGCCCGCACAAACACTTTACCGAAGCCCGCACAAACTTTACCAAAGCCCGCACAAACACTTTACCGAAGCCCGCACAAACACTTTACCGAAGCTCGCACAAACACTTTACCGAAGCTCGCACAAACACTTTACCGAAGCCCGCACAAACACTTTACCGAAGCCCGCACAAACACTTTACCAAAGCCCGCACAAACTTTACCAAAGCCCGCACAAACACTTTACCGAAGCCCGCACAAACTTTACCAAAGCTCGCACAAACACTTTACTGAAGCCCGCACAAACACTTTACCGAAGCTCGCACAAACACTTTACCGAAGCCCGCACAAACTTTACCGAAGCCCGCACAAACTTTACCAAAGCTCGCACAAACACTTTACCGAAGCCCGCACAAACACTTTACCGAAGCTCGCACAAACACTTTACCGAAGCCCGCACAAACTTTACCAAAGCTCGCACAAACACTTTACCAAAGCCCGCACAAACACTTTACCAAAGCCCGCACAAACACTTTACCGAAGCCCGCACAAACTTTACCGAAGCCCGCACAAACACTTTACCAAAGCCCGCACAAACACTTTACCGAAGCCCGCACAAACACTTTACCAAAGCTCGCACAAATACTTTACCGAAGCCCGCACAAACACTTTACCGAAGCCCGCACAAACACTTTACCGAAGCCCGCACAAACACTTTACCGAAGCCCGCACAAACACTTTACCGAAGCCCGCACAAACACTTTACCGAAGCTCGCACAAACACTTTACCGAATCCCGCACAAACACTTTACCGAAGCCCGCACAAACTTTACCAAAGCCCGCACAAACTTTACCAAAGCCCGCACAAACTTTACCAAAGCTCGCACAAACACTTTACCGAAGCCCGCACAAACACTTTACCGAAGCCCGCACAAACTTTACCAAAGCTCGCACAAACACTTTACCAAAGCCCGCACAAACTTTACCAAAGCCCGCACAAACACTTTACCGAAGCCCGCACAAACACTTTACCGAAGCCCGCACAAACACTTTACCGAAACTCGCACAAACACTTTACCGAAGCCCGCACAAACTTTACCGAAGCCCGCACAAACTTTACCAAAGCTCGCACAAACACTTTACCGAAGCCCGCACAAACACTTTACCGAAGCTCGCACAAACACTTTAACGAAGCCCGCACAAACTTTACCAAAGCTCGCACAAACACTTTACCAAAGCCCGCACAAACACTTTACCGAAGCCCGCACAAACTTTACCAAAGCCCGCACAAACACTTTACCGAAGCCCGCACAAACTTTACCAAAGCTCGCACAAACACTTTACCGAAGCCCGCACAAACACTTTACCGAAGCTCGCACAAACACTTTACCGAAGCCCGCACAAACTTTACCAAAGCCCGCACAAACTTTACCAAAGCTCGCACAAACACTTTACCGAAGCCCGCACAAACACTTTACCGAAGCTCGCACAAACACTTTACCGAATCTCGCACAAACACTTTACCGAAGCCCGCACAAACACTTTACCGAAGCCCGCACAAACTTTACCAAAGCCCGCACAAACACTTTACCGAAGCCCGCACAAACACTTTACCAAAGCCCGCACAAACTTTACCAAAGCCCGCACAAACACTTTACCAAAGCCCGCACAAACACTTTACCGAAGCCCGCACAAACACTTTACCGAAGCCCGCACAAACACTTTACCGAAGCTCGCACAAACACTTTACCGAAGCCCGCACAAACACTTTACCGAAGCCCGCACAAACACTTTAGCAAAGCCCGCACAAACTTTACCAAAGCCCGCACAAACACTTTACCGAAGCCCGCACAAACTTTACCAAAGCTCGCACAAACACTTTACCGAAGCCCGCACCAACTTTACCAAAGCCCGCACAAACTTTACCAAAGCTCGCACAAACACTTTACCAAAGCCCGCACAAACTTTACCAAAGCTCGCACAAACACTTTACCAAAGCCCGCACAAACTTTACCAAAGCCCGCACAAACACTTTACCGAAGCCCGCACAAACTTTACCAAAGCTCGCACAAACACTTTACCGAAGCCCGCACAAACACTTTACCGAAGCTCGCACAAACACTTTACCGAAGCCCGCACAAACTTTACCAAAGCCCGCACAAACTTTACCAAAGCTCGCACAAACACTTTACCGAAGCCCGCACAAACACTTTACCGAAGCTCGCACAAACACTTTACCGAAGCCCGCACAAACTTTACCAAAGCTCGCACAAACACTTTACCAAAGCCCGCACAAACACTTTACCGAAGCCCGCACAAACTTTACCAAAGCTCGCACAAACACTTTACCGAAGCCCGCACAAACTTTACCGAAGCCCGCACAAACACTTTACCAAAGCCCGCACAAACACTTTACCGAAGCCCGCACAAACTTTACCAAAGCTCGCACAAACACTTTACCGAAGCCCGCACAAACTTTACCTAAATTTCGGACTTTGTTTAATTCGTGGTTGATTTGACAGTTTTTTCACACGCACAAACTCCATCAAAATTTAATCCAATAATACGTGTATACATTACCTGCATTGCCACTATACCCACTCACGTGTAGTCGGTAGTTCTGAGCGGATCCGTCTATGGAGAACGTACTGTATTTTGCGTAACGTTTTCTTTTTTTCCTATTAAATCTCGTTAGATCTATGCGTAATTCGTATTCATTCGGTGCATTACTTATTATCCTGTATAGGGCATCCAGACTTGAAACGTAGTGAGAAACCGATTCTGCTACTGTTATCTTTTGTTTGTGTTTGTTGCTTCCAAGGGATCTCCTTTTCAGTATGTATTGACATTCCCACTAGTGTTTGTTTAGTGCTGTGTGGCGGCCGTAACAATTTAAGTCGCTCCAACTACAAATCAGTAGTGTTATTACTTACTGGTCCTTTGGATCATCAAGCCAGAACTGTGTGACTTTAAAGTAGAAGTAGTAGAGGTTACGGTTTAGCTTCAATTAACCCGCCGGCATTTCAATGACGTAATCAGGCTCGTGCAATAGCGGAAAAAAATGACAGCTTTAGCTTCAACTAGCCCGCCGGCATTTCAATGACGTAATCTGTCCCTCCACCCTCCTTCCCTCCCTCCCTCCCTCCTTCTTCCTCCTCCTCTTCAATCCTCCTCCTCACTCCCTCCTCCTCACTATTGTTTTTTAATTTTATAATTCAAACTTTTTAATGACTGAAAATGGATTGCTTTTTCACACATTTCACAATCTATGCACAATTGTATGTCAAATTCGTCATCATCGTAAACCCTTCGTCCTCAACTGGACAACTGGACAACTGGACACTGATGTTTTTCCCAAATACGATTTAAAATAACGTAACAATGTCCACAAACATATCGCAAGGCTCCTTGCAATAAAAACAACGTCCCTTTTAAACAGGTTCCATGATAAACGATCTAAAGTTAAGTTTATAATAGTAACTATTTACGGAAATCGTTTTAGCGTGCCGGTTTGGTCTACAATCAAATAGCGCTTAAAATTACAGTTACACTGATACTAAACACGACATGATACGGTCCAATAATGAGGTAGTTATGGATATTTAAGTTTGGACCAATCAGAGTCTACCATTTATGTCACGTGACCCCGAAGCATAAAACAGTAATATCACCGTAACTATAAGAGATAGGTGAACAACATCTTTAAACTATCTAATTTGGATTCAATTAGTATTACTTTTATGTCATTAAATTCATTTCTGAGGTTAATATATGTAATTTCTTAAATATTTGGTACATTTTAAATGAAATTTAAACAATGATTCACATAATTTACCTATATTTATTAATTAGCTTATCAAACAAATCCCCCCGGGACTTTAAAAAGACAGACGATGTTCGCTTAAATAGTTTATTTATGACTTGTTATCGATCCCCGTTCAAAAAATCCTTCCACCGAGCCAAGATGGCGGCTTTATATAGACTATATAACGATTTAGACATTTTTCGATGTACTTTGATGTCATTAATTTCATTTCTGCGATCCATGATACGAGAGAACTCATCTAATTCTGAAACATTTGGTACATTTTATATAAACAAAACTGACCAATTTCAGTCTTTTCTGATGACAGAACCGCGGGGCAAAATACATGTATTCGTTTTTTACGACAGTGTTTTGAGGGAATAAATTGACAATTCAAATTCTTATCTGATGACCGATTCGCGGTATAATTAATGTCGGGGTAAAATAAATGCATTCATGCTACGTCAGTGTTGTTTGGAGATAAGTCATGTTTTAACTTAAACATTTCGAATTTGGTCTTTTTCGAAATAAAATTATACATCTAAAGTCATTTCTGAAGTTAAAATAATTATAATGATTGTCATACTTTACCTATGTGTATTAGTTATCTTATCTTATCAAACAAGCCCCTCCGCATCTTTAAAAAGAAGACATGATGATGTTCGTCAATATGCGCTTAAATAGTTTATTACTTGTTATCGATCCGCGGTTAAAAAGTCCCTCCTTATATAATATGTCATGTTCATATAACCTATTAATATGTCTACACTGATAAATACTAAATGTGCAACTGTTTTATTTAAGAAATAATAAATATGTACCTGTGTTTTATCGGTGAATAAAATACAGTTAGGAGTTCGGATGCGTAGTAATTAAATCACGAGTGCGTTAGCACGAGTGATTTAATTACTCGCATCCGAACGACTAATTGTGTTTTATTCACCGATAAAATACAGGTAGCTATTTATTATTTCGATTCTAACACAACAGTTACCCCCTTGTTTACGCTATTGTTGGGGCACTATATATTATCTCGGAGGTCAAGGTAATCAGGCTTCTATGTTAACAGGCTGTTCCATTGGGCGCCCCCGTATGCAAAGTTCTGCATTTCAATACACTAGTAGTCACGTGACAAACAAGTCATTGCTTACGTCATATAGCTTTCGCTGTATGACGTCAAACGTTCTCAGCTTGTTCAAGATGCGTATTAAAGTTATATGTGTATTAATGCATATGATGGGTTTATATCGGGGGTGTGCATGGTTTGGGAGCATGGCAAGTTTGTTGTAACTAACATTTCATTAAAATTACTGTTGAGTTTGTCTTCGTGACGTATATTTACCAAGTGACGTCATGTAACGTGCGCTTCCAACGGATGAAATATACGCGGGCAATTAATGGAACAGCTGTATTTTATCGTAGAATAACATACAGCTGTCTCTCTTCTTTGTGTATATGAAAGACTGCGGAGATCGTGTTAGAATACGTATTATTACCCTGCATTTAATTATATTATGTACATATTTTAAATATAGTATGTCTGTCTAATAGATAGACATTTAACATGTCCAGACAAGCAGAGTGTCATTTGTCAATACTATTAATGACCTTTGGTAATTTTCAAGTCGAATGAGGTCGCTATAATTATGATATCGCGTGATATATTTTAGAATTATGCCATTGTTTCCACATGTCTATCTAACTGAACGGAAAAATGTCATACCTTAACCTATAAGTTCAATATCGCGTGACTAATTAATATCACGTCTGCGAATCGGAGCTCATTAACGTAAACCTGTCATTATCTCCAATACTGCACGCGACTGATTACGTCATTGAAATGCCGGCGGGCTAGTTGAAGCTAAAGCTGTCATTTTTTTCCGATATTGCACGAGCCTGATTACGTCATTGAAATGCCGGTGGGCTAATTAAAGCTAAGCCGTCACCTCTACTACTAGCAGAATATCGCTTAAGCCGGTGCTAGGAGGCATGAGAGTTGTTGCACTTCACGTTACCTCTCATGAACAGACTCAATGAAACCGAGTCTGCTACTTGTATCTCTAGTTTGTGTTTGTTGCTTCCAATGGATCCCCTTGTCAGTATGTATTAAAGATTGTTAATTCAAGTGCTGTCATGTTTTTTATTTGTATTGTTTGTTTGTTTGTTTGTTTGTTTGTTTGTTTGTTTGTTTATCTGTTTATCTGAATGGTGTTTTACATCTTTAGAGCACATGCTAGGCAAAATATAACGGTCGAATTTGTTTGTTGGTAAAGGCAGACTAACCCATTTTTCCTGGATAGGACCTGTACCTTCCGCCATCCGGAAGAATCGACACTTTCTCATTTGACATGTCGAGCTTTCAGTGGGTTTCGAACCGTAGCAGTGATAGGTGAGAACGCGTTAGACGCAACTCCTGTTTTGTATGTGTATCCATGAATATGTTTGACGTTTGCTCAAAAGGCAATATTGCATTTTTGCTTTATTTCACGAGAGAACTCATCTAAAATTAGTCAGTCTTCCATGAGGCCATGAACAATATACATATATACAATATAAGAAATGATATATACATTTTAAAGTGTTTTTTAGTAAATTCACTATTCAGTAATGGACACATTTTCAAATAGAGATGCAGTGCTTATTAATACGTGGGTTAATCCACTGTAAATACAATGTTTTGAAATTATTAACAGATTGAGCATTTTTTTATGTGGTAGGGAAGTGAGTTCTGTACTTTAGAGGCTGAATTTACAAACGAATCTGAAAAAGTCGCTAATCAGTCTAGGTGAATATAATTGCAGAGGTAAGGATGATTTTACGTTTCGCATAGATCTGCAACAATTCGCAGCATCTCGTACACGGCATTGCAGGATCCCGAAGAATGTCGGGATTGGCCGAGTTTTCACGATTGAGAAATGGATCAATACTCGGATATGAATAATGTAACATCTTCATACTGACCTAACCAGAATTCTCCACTTGGATCGCCAAAGCCCTGAACATAATCTGCCCAACCACGGTAGAAGTCAACAGAACCATCCTTTCGCCGCTGAAACACCTTATACGGCATAAAATGCAAATTAATAATTTTGAAACAATCTCTAAACGCATATCTTGTATAAATATATATATATATATACACTAGTCAAAATTGCTAACCGATCACTTGTTATTTTCTTATTTATTTGTCTCAAAAAAAAAAAAATATATGTGAAATTGGAAATAAATGTATTGAAAAATGTTCTATAAGTAATCACATCAGTGAAGCAAAGTATTTTATGAATTTCAAAGAAGTTTATTGTATCGAAATTCATAGATACCAGTAATTTCAAAATTTACAAAAATCAATATCGCGTATGACCGCCGTTTGCGCGTACAACAGCTAAACAGCGTTGTCGCATGGAATTTATGTAGTTATGTAGAAAACGCTGAGGTATGTTATTCCAAACATTGACTATGTCCCTTGTGAGGTCAGCAATATGTTGTTGCCTTGGTAACTGTCGCACACGACGGTCGATTTCGTCCCACACATGTTCGATTGGATTTAAATCCGGACTACATGGCGGCCACTCCATTGTTCGAATGTTGTTGCCCTGAAGTAGCTGACGGGTAGTTCTTGCAGTATGGCAAGGTGCATTGTCTTGCATGAATGTCATCCCACGGTTAGCGCGAATATGGGGAATAAGCGTTGGTCGAAGTATTTGTTGCTGGTATTGGTCTGCGTTCAGGTTTCCTCGAACAACCACCATATCAGTTTTAGTGTGCAAACTAATACCTCCCCAAACCATCACTGACCCTCCTCCAAAATGAGATCTTTCGTTGACGCAATTATCCGAATATCGTTCCCCAAGTCGTCGATAAATTCGCTCTCTACCGTCGGACTTCTGAAGATTAAATCTGGACTCATCTGTAAAGGCGACATTTGCCCAGTCTGCTCTGGTGAACCTCAAATGCCTTCTGGCCCACTGAAGACGAATTCGCCGGTGTCTTCCAGTCAACACTAATCCCACAAAAGGTCTTCTCGCTCTCAATCCCATGATCCGTAGTCGATTTCGTACTGTTTGATCACTCAAGTTTCTATTATGGACGCCTATTAAACGTCTGGCAGTATCAGTCGCTGTTATTCTTCTATTACGAAGGTGTGTTACAAGGATGTAGCGATCTTGAAGCTGCGTTGTCACACGTCTTTTTGGCCTTCGGTGAAGGTCATCAACACTTCCGGTGCGATTGTACTTGAGCCAAAGGTCGTGAATTGTTGAAAAACTTCTGTTGACTGTTCTGGCTACCTATACATATAAAACAACTCATGCTTGCGACTTTTTCAGAAATAATGAACATGGTTAGACAGAATCATGTACGAACGAACAAACGAAGAGACGGACGGACGGACGGACAAACAAGTAAACTTATGAATAAACTAACCTGCCGGAAGGATGAGGAATATTATAATACACAATACTGGACTTGAAAAAGAGAAAATAAAACGTAGAAAATCATTAAATAAATTAATAAAAATGAACAAATTACGCAATGTCCTTTACCTGCCGAATCGAAGTACCAGCAATAATCATACCGACGGCCCGTCCACGCTCTTCCGTTGTCATGCGACGCATTTTTTATTTAATTTTTAGTAAGTTTTTGTTTGGGATTGAAACGATAAACAATTCCGAGAACACAAACACATGTTCAAATCTTACCTCGTGCAGCACGGGAGAATAATGCGATTTCGCGCCAAAATAAGCCACGAGACCGGAAGTGCGGATTTTGAAGTTACAAAGTGTATTGATTGTTTTGTTTGCTGCTCATATTTATTTGTATGAAATATCAACTCAAAATATACAATATTTGATATAATATTCCAAATAATAAAATGACCGGTTAGCAATTTTGACCAGTGTATATATATATATATATATATATATATATATATATTTAGAATGCATATTATGTAGTATATGTATATGCATTCGACTGAATTGCCTAACACGATATGTTGTGTTCGTGCATTTGATTACATGATTACGTATGTGGACTTATGCTGCCTTGTTTGTCAGAGAATATATAACCTGGTGGTGATATTTTTATTTACACTACCCCGTTTTATTGGGATGACAGTAGGGTAAGAGTGAGATTTGCTGCACCCTAGAAGTTGGTTTAAACACCCAGCGTGCTTATTAACATTGTAATTATGTCTCCCCCACCCCCATCTCCCCGCCCCTTCCCCCACCCACAAAGTGGAGGAGACATATTGTGTTTGCTGTGTCCGTTTGTCACACATGTTGTCGCCGATACTCCTCCTAAACGGCTTGTTGGATTTTGACGAAACTTTACAGGAAGCACTGGTATGATATATAGTTGTGCATATTGCGGCGCTTTCGTTCCGGTTTGCTGATTTTTGACGGAGTTATTGCATTTTTTACTTTAAATTGTTGGCGCCGCTACTCCTCCTAAACAGCTTGTTGGCTTTTAACGAAACTTTGCAGGAATCATCGGTATGATGACTAGTTTGCATATCGCGCTTTTGTTGGGGATATGTTCCTTTGAATTGTTTACTTTACATTTGTTGTCGCCGCTACTACTCCTAAACGGCTTGTTGGATTTTGACGAAACTCTGCAGGAAGCGTCAGTATGATGTCTAGTTGTGTATTTTTTGATGGAGTTATTGCCCTTTGAATTGTTTACTTTAAATTTGTTGTCGCCGCTACTCCGAATAAATGGCTTGTTGAATGTTGACGAAACTTTGCACGCAGCATCGGTATGATGTCTAGTTGTGCATTTCAGGCTTTCGTTCCGGTTCGCTGAGTTTTGATAGATTTATGACTCTTTGAATTGTTTACGTTACATTTGTTGTCGCCACTACTCCTCCTAAACGGCTTGTTGAATTCTGACGAAACTGCAGAAAGCATCGGTATGATTAGTTGTGCATATCTCGCTTTCCTTCTGGTTTGCTGATTTTTGACGGAGTTATGACCCTTTGAATTGTTTACTTTAAATGTGTTGTCGCCGCTACACCTCCTAAACCGCTTGTTGAATTTTGACGAAACTGCTGAAAGCATCGGTATGATGATTAGTTGTGCATATCTCGCTTTCCTTCTGGTTTGCTGATTTTTGACGGAGTTATGACCCTTTGAATTGTTTACTTTAAATGTGTTGTCGCCGCTACTTCTCCTAAACGGCTTGTTGAATTTTGACGAAACTTAGCAGGAAGCGTCGGTGTGATGTCTAGTTGTGCATGTCGTGCTTTCATGCCAGTTTGCTGATTTTTGACGGAGTTATGACCCTTTGAATTGTTTACTTTAAATGTGTTGTCGCCGCTACTCCTCCTAAACGGCTTGTTGAATTTTGACGAAACTTTGCAGGAAGCGTCGGTGTGATGTCTAGTTGTGCATGTCGTGCTTTCATGCCAGTTTGCTGATTTTTGACGGAGTTATGACCCTTTGAATTGTTTACTTTAAATGTGTTGTCGCCGCTACTCCTCCTAAACGGCTTGTTGGATTTTGACGAAACTTTGCAGGAAGCGTCGGTGTGATGTCTAGTTGTGCATGTCGTGCTTTCATGCCAGTTTGCTGATTTTTGACGGAGTTATGACCCTTTGAATTGTTTACTTTAAATGTGTTGTCGCCGCTACTCCTCCTAAACGGCTTGTTGAATTTTGACGAAACTTTGCAGGAAGCGTCGGTGTGATGTCTAGTTGTGCATGTCGTGCTTTCATAACAGTTTGCTGATTTTTGACGGAGTTATGACCCTTTGAATTGTTTACTTTAAATGTGTTGTCGCCGCTACTCCTCCTAAACGGCTTGTTGGATTTTGACGAAACTTTGCAGGAAGCGTCGGTGTGATGTCTAGTTGTGCATGTCGTGCTTTCATGCCAGTTTGCTGATTTTTGACGGAGTTCTGACCCTTTGAATTGTTTACTTTAAATGTGTTGTCGCCGCTACTCCTCCTAAACGGCTTGTTGAATTTTGACGAAACTTTGCAGGAAGCGTCGGTGTGATGTCTAGTTGTGCATGTCGTGCTTTCATGCCAGTTTGCTGATTTTTGACGGAGTTATGGCCCTTTGAATGTTTCACTTTAACTATGTTGTAGCCGATACTTCTCCTAAACGGCTTGTTGGATTTTGACGAAATTTTCCAGGAAGCATTGGTATGATGTCTAGTTGTGCATTTCATGCTTTCGTTCCGGTTCGTTGATTTTTTATGGATTTATGACCCTTTGAATTGTTAACTTTAAATTTGTTGTCGCCGCTATTCCTCCTAAATAGTTGTGCATATCATGCTTTTGTTCCGGTTTGCTTATTTTTGACCGACTTATGGCCCTTTTATTTTTTTAACTTTTTGTTGTTAAATTTATTGTTGCCGTTACTCCTCCTAAACTGCTTGTCGGATTTCGCCGAAACTTTGCAGGAAGCATTAGTAATATGTCGTCTAATTATGCGTATCGCGCTTTCATTCCGGTTCGCTGATTTTTGACAGATTTATGGCTTCCGCTTGTCTAACACGTTAGCTATTCCGCAGTAAATAAAACCCTTGTTTAGGCATCTCCCACTTGTTTACGTTAGCCATCCCAAATTAAATCAAACATTTGTTTAGACATCTCCCACTTGAATTATGCGTTAGCTATCCCATATTCAATCAAACATTTGTTTAGACATCTCCCACTTGAATTATGCGTTAGCTATCCCATAGTCAATCAAACATTTGTTTAGACATCTCCCACTTGAATTATACGTTAGCTATTCCATAGTCAATCAAACATTTGTTTAGACATCTCCCACTTGAATTATGCGTTAGCTATCCCATATTCAATCAAACATTTGTTTAGACATCTCCCACTTGAATTATGCGTTAGCTATCCCATAGTCAATCAAACATTTGTTTAGACATCTCCCACTTGAATTATACGTTAGCTATTCCATATTCAATCAAACATTTGTTTAGACATATCCCACTTGCATTACACGTTAGCCATCCCAAATTAAATCAAACATTTGTTTAGACATCTCCCACTTGCCTTACACGTTATATATCCCAAAATAAATAAAAGATTTGTTTAGACATCTCCCACTTGCATTACACGTTATCTATCCCAAAGTAAATCAACGATTTTTTAGACATCTCCCGCTTGTCTGACACGTTAGCCATCCCAGGGTAAATAAAAAATGTGTTTAGATATCTCCTCCTTGCATTACACGTTAGCTATCCCTAAGTAAATCTAACCTTTGTTTAGACATCTACCACTTCTCTTACACCTTAGCCTTCCCAAAATAAACCAAACGTTTGTTTGCACATCTCCCACTTCTCTTACACGTTAAATGTCCCAAAGTAAACCAAACCTTTGTGCAGGTCTCTGCCGCTTGTCTGACACGTTAGCTACCCCAAAATAAACCAAATGTTTGTATGCACATCTCCCACTTCTCTTACACGTTAAATGTCCCAAAGTAAACCAAACGTTTGTTTATATATCTCCTCCTTGCCTTGCACGTTAAATGTTCCAAAGTGAACCAAACGTTTGTTTATATATCTCCTCCTTGCCTTGCACGTTAAATGTTCCAAAGTGAACCAAACGTTTGTTTATATATCTCCTCCTTGCCTTGCACGTTAAATGTCCCAAAGTGAACCAAACCTTTGTTTATATATCTCCTCCTTGCCTTACACGTTAAATGTTCCAAAGTGAACCAAACGTTTGTTTATATATCTCCTCCTTGCCTTACACGTTAAATGTTCCAAAGTGAACCAAACCTTTGTTTATATATCTCCACCTTGCCTTACACGTTAAATGTTCCAAAGTAAACCAAACGTTTGTTTATATATCTCCTCCTTGCCTTGCACGTTAAATGTTCCAAAGTGAACCAAACGTTTGTTTATATATCTCCTCCTTGCCTTGCACGTTAAATGTCCCAAAGTGAACCAAACCTTTGTTTATATATCTCCTCCTTGCCTTACACGTTAAATGTTCCAAAGTGAACCAAACGTTTGTTTATATATCTCCTCCTTGCCTTACACGTTAAATGTCCCAAAGTAAACCAAACGTTTGTTTATATATCTCCTCCTTGCCTTACACGTTACATGTTCCAAAGTAAACCAAACGTTTGTTTATATATCTCCTCCTTGCCTTGCACGTGAAATGTTCCAAAGTTAACCAAACGTTTGTTTATATATCTCCTCCTTGCCTTGTACGTTAAATGTCCCTAAGTAAACCAAACGTTTGTTTATATATCTCCTCCTTGCCTTGCACTTTAAATGTCCCAAAGTAAACCAAACGTTTGTTTATATATCTCCTCCTTGCCTTGCACGTTAAATGTCCCAAAGTAAACCAAACGTTTGTTGATATATATCCTCCTTGCCTTGCACGTTTAATATCCCTACTTTAAATAACAGCTTTGATTATGGCCGTTTTCCTTTATACATTTGAAGGCCTGATATAGCTCTGCATTATCTAATATTGTTAGGGCTGGCGGAGGTTACGGGTTCAATCCTCCGTGGTGCCACTGAGTTTCGTCCGTGTGTTCAAGACACTTTCCCTCGGATGGGGACGTAAACCGGGCGGTCCCGTGCATCGGTCTATCCTCTGAGCACGTTAAAGAACCATAGGAATCTACTCAATAATAAGAGTTGGGCACGGTTCCCGGATTCCTATGTATCCTTCCTTTCTCTCTGTGGCGGCTCTAAATAACCTATACTATATGATGAGCCGTCAAACAACATTCAATTCAATTCCAATACCGTTTTTGGTTTTGGTTTAAACATATTTTATTGCATTTTTTAACAAAGTATGCAAATGGGTGACAAAGTAACTATCCTGCCATCAACTTGCACATTTTACAACATATACACACCGTTTCTAAACATACTGACACAATATAAACTTTAACCAGCCAGGCCAAATTGGAGCATCGAATTAAGAGTTACCAACTCATAATTCATTTTACTCATATTCAATCACGGGTATTTTAAGAACCCGTGAACAAAGCTTTACTATTAATCGGATACTGTATTACATGACCTAAACATCCGCACAAATGATTTGACAGCAAATGATCAAACTTACCGTCCATCCACCGTTGTCGTTATCCATATCACAGAATACCGACTTGATTTGTCCGGACCCCGGCAGTTTTACGGGATATATATCACTCTTGTATCCCGGGTAGTACTGATGTATTGCGGTACAGTCTCTAGCTAGTATGGATAAATATATAGTATATAATTGGGCACATGTGCATTTCTATAGAGGGTACATCATATTAACTTTGTTTTTTTCTAACTAAGAATCTAGTTGCAGCTCGTGATAAAAAATGTCCTATACAAATCGTACAGTTTATCTTACCTAAACTCATTTTAAAGGCATTTTAAACTTTGAGTATCATAGTTATGTTACTCGTAAGGTCGAGTAACTCTTCAGTCATGTACAGGCAAAATGATAAGCATGCTTTTATATGAATTATTGAATGTCATATATTATATGCTAATGTGCAATAATATCGTCTCCTATAATTATTGTAGAAATGGTGTTTAAAATTCATGTTTTATAATGTATACGTGTATGTATATTTGATTGTAAACAGTGAGACGCAAATAAACTATTAAACAATCAATGAAATTCAGTAACTGTGCGATATCAATTTCCTAGAAAGTATTGGGACATTGGTGTGCTCATTCAGTATATTTAAGCCCTGTAAATTAATTATTCTCATTTGCCACTTTTAAGTCGGACGCCTAGTCGCCTATGAAAACCCTGATGTGTCCCCATATCAGTTAGTTTCAGGGTGGCGAAATCATTTATTCAATTAAAGTGTGCACATAGCCCTCAAAAGTAAGTTTTTCTCCGCCGCAAATGGTAAATCGATTTATCTAGGACTTTCTGTTTTAGAAATCTGTGACAGTGTACATTGTGGGAGAGCTGATCTCAGAAAGTAATGAATGAACTAAATTGCCTGTTGCTGCGGAGGGAAGAGCTCACGTTTTAAAGGTACGTGCTCTTGATTTAATTTGAACACAATTCGTTAAACCTACCTGAAACGAGCGCTTTGTTTACATTTTTTGCCGTGAAAACGATCAAAAAATCACGTGGTTTCGCCAATCTGAGTTTGATAGTCGTAGACTGCTACACAGCGTTTAAATATAAACGGCTGTAGAAGTCCGCCATTATATTTAACTTTTTGTTTTATAGGCGTAGCCATTTTCACAGTTTATACTTACTTCCTTTATGTAAGTGACGCGTCTGCATTATGAAAACAATATTGAGTGAAAACCCAATACATGTATATCTTTTTATAGAACGTAAATCAGACGCTTGGCCACGGTCTAGCCGTAATTCGCTTGTATGAGTGAAACGGTACATGCGCAGTGAAGCAGTCTATGATAGTCGGTGATCAGTGGTAACATGATGTGATAGTGTTAAGTTGTTAGTTTACTTAATTTAAGATAAACGATAGTTATTCAGAAATGCGCTGAAGTTGTAGCATTGAAATAGCGGATGTAATCTATGTTTAACTTTAACTTCGTTAATTAGGTGTCGAAATGGTTTGGTGCCGAAACATCCTGAAATCCAAAATCACGGTATGCATGATTTAAATATGTTCTATATAACATGGTTCATGAAAATACTCAATGTTGATTGGCTATTGAGGAGTATTTAAAAAAAACTATTATAAACCTCTGACGTCACGTCCTTCAACTGTAAGAACGTCATTCTAAACGATTTTCAACGTCGGAAAACATCCAAAACGAGTATGTTATGGTTATTTTAAGGCAACGTTGCGTTCAAACAACAAATTGAACTTGATCGAAACACGATAAAGCTGTATATTTTCTTCGTTTGGTGCTGAGAGATGGACGTACAATGTAAGTTGTGAGAATGTTCAATCTCTCGAAAATTTGCGTATAAAAAACATAAAAATACAGGTCACATAAAATTTTTTTTTATTTCCAGCGGGTTTATACTGAGCGAGATCAAAACTTGGTGGTTGGGACTTGAAACACATCGAAACAGCGGGCTTACGGCCCTTGGTATCGATGGTCTTTAAGTCCCGCCCACCACGTTTTGATCTGGTACAATATAAACCCGCTGGAAATATTTTATTTCTTAAATATATATATAATTGGTGATTATAGAAACATTCGAACAATAAGGCTAATAAAACACCTGCCAGTACATATTTCTGTCCGCTTGGTTTAAAGGGACACATGGCAATCTTAAGTTTTATTCAAACACTAAAATGTGCTCCTCGATTTAGTTATCCTGCGTCATTTTGACTTTAAAACTGCTTGCATATAATTAAATAAAAAATTGAGATTTCTATTTTCTTCACTATTTTACCAAATGTTTAAATATATTATTGGTGCAATATTATGAACTTTGAGTTAACCCAGTTTTGTTATATTGAAATAAACAGAGATGAAGTGACACTGATCTTTTTACTCATCTTTGCGCCATACAGCTTTCAAGAACGAATATTTTCAGATTATCTCCCTTTATAATAAAAAATATATTGATTTCGCAATTTGAATAAAAAATAAAAATAAAAAATAAAAAAAATAAAAATTCGCAAAACAATTAAGAAATAAATGAAAACAAGTTATTTGAAAATCCATCGTGGAATACCAGAGTTATTGTCTCACACAATTTGAACTTTGACCTCTAAGTGTGACCTTGACCTTGGGGCCACAGACCTGGATTTGTGCTCGACACATCGTCTTATTGTGGAGAGCACTTGTGCCAAGTAATTTGAAAATCCGTCCAGGAATGCTAGAGTTATTGACCGGACACGATTTGACCTTTGACCTATGTGTGACCTTGACCTTGAAGCCACGGACCTGGATTTTGTTCGCGACACATCAAGTTGTTGTGGTGAGCACTTGTGCCAAGTTATTCAAAATCCGTCAAGAAATGCCAGTTATTTACCGGACATGATTTGACCTTGGCCGCTAAGTGTGACCTTGACCTTAGAGCGACGGACCTGGATTTTGTGCGCGACATGTCGTCTGGTTGTGCTGAGCACTTATGCCAAGTTATTTGAATATCCGTCCAGGAATGCCAGAGTTACTGACTGGACACAATTTGACCTCTAAATGTGACCTTGACCTTGGAGCCACGGACCTGACTTTCGTGCGCGACACGTCGTCTAGTTGTGGTGAGCAATTGGCCAAATTATTTGAAAATTATTTGAAAATTTGAAAATCTGCCCATGAATGTCAGAGTTATTAACCGGACACGAAAGCACTTTGTTTTGACCTTTGAGCTCTAAGTGTGACCTTGACCTTGGAGCCACGGACCTGAGTTTTGTGCGCGACACGTCGTCTAGTTGTGGTGAGCAATTGTGCCAAGTTATTTGAAAATCTGTCCATGAATGTCAGAGTTATTAACCGGACACGAAAGCACTTTGTTTTGACATTTGACCTCTAAGTGTGACCTGACCTTGACCTTGGAGTCACAGACCTGGATTTTGTGCGCGACACGTCGTCTTGTTGTGGTGAGCAATTGTGTGACGTTATTTGAAAATCCATCCATTATTGTCAGAGTTATGAAGCGGACACGATTGTACTGACGAAGGCGACGAACGGGGACGAACAGTCACGAACAGTCATGAACGGACAGACAGTGCGACTACTATATGCCACCCTTTGGGGGCATAAAAATGTGTAGAATAAAGAAGGAAATAGAATTCTCAATTGTTTATTTAATTATATGCAAGCAGTTATAAAGTCAAAATGATACAGGATTAATAAATCGCTGTACTAATTGTAATGCATGATATAAAACTCAAGATTGCCATGTGTCCCTTTAACCTCTTCCAATTAAAATGAACACTTTGACTGCGGTTATACATGTAAACAAACAACATGAAAGCGTCAATGAAAATGCAACATTTAAAAGCGACTTTAAAAAGCATCAGTTAAAATCAATTAGAGGCCTGCAACTTATACCAACTTTTACCTGTTGAGCATATTGCTCCAGTGTATCCGGTGGCACAAGTGCACGTGTCCGGCGCAGTGCAATTTCCAGGTGCCGCACATGGATGTTTGCAAACAGCTTAAAAGTATAAATGATTGATAAGTCACGAACGTTCAATATTCACACACGTACCAAATCAACTCATATCAAAACTCCTCATAGAATTTCTTTAATTTCTTTCAATCAAAACTATTGCATATTATTTGTTCACATTTGCTTTAAAACGCGCTCCTACAAATTTCAAAACTCTGTGTATTATGTTTTTCTTAAAACAGACGCTTTTAGACAAAGGCAGTTTCCATTTTAAATTTGTCGCTGGGCAGTTTTAGTATGTATCATCCGCAAGCCGTTTAAACTAAACCAAGATTGTAATGAACCCTTCATTGTCCACGAATTGCAGTGGTTTAAATATAACATTGGCCTAGCAACGTCCCTTGCCATGAGTGACCGGAAGCTTTAAGAGAAGATCAACCAAAATCTGTCGGAATAATGATTCAGCACGTTTCAGAATTGTTTAACAATAAGTAAAACACATCGTTAAAATTCTAGCTTTTTTCATTTTTTTTTTATCGATTGTTTTTAAATAATGTGTAAAAATTAACCCCGATTCAAAAAAGGGTCCCTTTCGGCTGACTGAATGTTTGGCCTGCATGTATCGTCTAAAATGCAACCGTGTGGCCTAAGAGAAAGCAGTTAGTGGCCGGTTAAATATATCACTATTTACCTTCTGCGCAAGTTGCTCCAGTGTATCCGGCGTCACAAGTGCACGTGTCAGGGGCAGAGCAGTTTCCGGGTGGCGCACATGGAATTTTGCAAACAGCTTTAACATATATAGGATAAAAACATGTTATAGTGGCACAAAGCGCTGGTAAATGATTGTAGGACAGGAGGCTGTTGTCACTCTGAACGAAAGAACGGACAAACGACTGAATTGAACGACTGAGTTATTTGTATGTTCGTTCACGTCAAGGTCACACTTAGAGGTCAAAGGTCGACTTCTATATCTATTTGCTGATATTATTATTTGTTAAATATATTTTGCATTTTTTATAAACTGATATAATTGGAAACTGAGTCGTCCCATTAGTTTTTGGGGAAAAATGAGAATAGTTATTTATATTGAACAATAATGTATTTTCATAAAGTAAAATTATCTCAATAATTGAATTGATAAGTGGGCAAGATAGTTTTCGGAGTTTATCCTCCGAGGACACACGGCAATCTTGATTTTTTAAAAACTCACGGCGTCCCGTTAGTTTTTCTCTTAACTTGCATTTGTTCAATCATTAATAGTAATTGTTAGAAATATTCAAAGCAAATTATGTTTTACACATTACTAACTTTTTATAATATTGCACCAATAATATATTTAAAAATTTGGTAAAATATTGAAGAAAATTGAAATGTCATTTTTTTTATTATATGCAAGCAGTTTTAAAGTCAAAATGACGCAGATTAAGTAAATCGAGGAGCACATTTTAATATTGGAATAAAACTTAAGATTGTCATGTGTCCTTAAAAAACACATACGCATCTATTCGTTAGTAAGAGCAGACAGAATCCCGGATTTCTGATATCCTATACTGCAGGGATGAGCCGTTAGTGTTTACCCAACTCATCTATTCGTTAGTAAGAGCAGACAGAATCCCTGATTTCTGATATCCTATACTGCAGGGATGAGCCGTTAGTGTTTACCCAACTCATCTATTCGTTAGTAAGAGCAGACAGAATCCCTGATTTCTGATATCCTATACTGCAGGGATGAGCCGTTAGTGTTTACCCAACTCATCTATTCGTTAGTAAGAGCAAACAGAATCCCTGATTTCTGATATCCTATACTGCAGAGATGAGCCGTTAGTGTTTACCAATCTCATCTATTCGTTAGTAAGAGCAGACAGAATCCCTGATTTCTGATATCCTATACTGCAGGGATGAGCCGTTAGTGTTTACCCTACTTCTTAAAAAAAATCAGATGACTCAGCATTTCAAATACTGGCTACATGTAAACATGAACAATTTACTACCAGCGCTCTTCGCGGGTTAGAGCGTGACCTATATAGGGGCTATCTATAAACGCATAGTAAACAGTAAGTCGGATAGAGTATATGAAGAGAAATATTCGCCATTACTCCGAGGACTTTAAAAAACCCTTTGTAAAAAAACTGAAAAAAAATACCTTAAGTTTAATATCTTATTTCAAAATCAGTTGCGAGTATATATCATTTTATTTTTAAATTTGGTTATTGTGAAGAATCAAGAAACGGATTTTGAGTATGTGACATACGAGCGCTATAGTGTGGCGTTTGTTTCAGCCAAATCTTTTTTTGGACTTTTCAGACAAAATTCAGCTGGTACCTAAAAAGGTTGTATATCGTTAAAACAAAAATTTTTAGTGGTAAATAAAAAAAGAAATCACATGCGAAAGTTGATTTTGATAGGGCATTTTCAATGCAAAATTCTGCTGTATGACAAATTAGATAATACAATGAGTTTTCTTAATTATCCTCTGTCCCAGTAAAAAGGAGAAACGCCCCATCTAAAAGCATTTTGGCTGTAAAATATTTAACTGATTTTCAAGACTAAGATATTTTTATTTACCACTAAACATTCCAGTTCCAGTGATATATAAGTTATGTATGTTTTATTAAAAATGCTCATGTAATTGCTGAAAAACCTTTCACTGAAGCAAGCGCCCCGAACAAGAAGAGTTCAACAATGCATGTAAGAATTATGGAAACTATAATCAGCAAAAATAGAAACGTCCCCAACTTTGCCCACAGATTTAGACACAGTGAAATTATATTTTATTTAATCTTATATGCCAATACCTTTGTTAAAGGCCAGCACTGTCATGAAAACAACTGTCTTTGAATCAAACTTGTGGGCCAACTTATTCCCCTTGATTTGGGTTAAACAACATTTCCGGGTCTTGTGGTTAAAACTTTGAGTTAACACAGTTTTGTTATATTGAAATAAACAGAGAATGACCTCATCACCACAAAAACAGAGAAAAGACGCTGATCTTTTCACTCATTTTTGCGCCCTACAGCTTTCAAGAACGAATATTTTCAGATTATCTCCCTTTATAATAAAAATATAGTGATTTCGCAATTTGAATAAAACATGTTTTAGCAGAAACAGACAAACTTTGGTTTTTGATGTTAGTTGATGATTATTAATATTGATCAGAATGATTGAGCGATAAGTATAAAATGATGAAATTGTATCTAGATTGGTGTACAAAGTGTAACAAAGTCAACCCTATGCAAATCACAGCTTAAAAGAGGGACGTTTCTATTTTTGCTGAGTATATACAAGTTCTTCAGATACTTGAATAAAATATATCGCCTTATATTTTAACCAGCACACGATAATCCAGAATTATTTTTCTTATGGATTTTCACATTGGTTATTTAAATTCGACTGTTAACATGTAGTACACAATTTAAAAAATAATAATACAATTAGGAGTTTCTTTGTTTATTCTATCATAGGCTTACGTAGTTTATAAGTTCTATATAACACAGACCTAATAACAAATAGATTGGACACTACGAAAATTATCTAAATTTCACGTGGCACAGTGCAAAAAAATCACAAAATAAATCCCAACTTTAAACACACATATCATGAAGAGTTTTATAGATACAAGTTTCATTCATGCCAAATACCATCACAAATTTAATTTTCTTTCCAATGCTATTATTTTATTTTCTCTTACATTTTGAGCAAAAAAGGAGTTTGACGGAAACGTTGACCATGTCAAAACTTTGATTTTTAAGAGAAAGGCGAACAATTATGATATTTTTAATTTTAGCCATCTTGTTATACAATTTCTTATGTTGAAAATAAACATAAATTATTATAATCCCATTTTGCTATTCACTATGAATCTTTTGAATGTATTCTCATCAAAATCAGTGAATAATTGAGAGAGGAGATAGAAGGAAAAGTTAAGGTGCCATGTGATATTTTGGTTACTTCATTGGTTAAGGTAGGAAGTTTCTGTTTATTAATATGTCTGTGTATATAATCATCAATAGGTATACTTCAATATACAAAGGAAATCATTTTATTTGCAATATTCAACAAAGACTTAATAATTAATCATAAAATTGTATACGAATACCTGACTCCTTATAATCGTCGCTGGTGAAGATAACATCATTTTGATTATTGACGCTTATCACGTGGTATGCACCGCTTCGACTCACTTTACATTCCCGTGTTCGCGAGTAATAACCGGCAACCAAACAACCCTCCGCCATGCATGCTGAAGAACAGTCGTTAAGCGACAGGTCGTGGTGTGTCTTATAGGAGTCCAGTAATGCTTTCCCGTGTGTTATTTTATAATGTTGTTTATACGATGATGCATCAGTCATATTTAAATGAACAACAAAAACCGCCATCCATAAAACATGGCCAAGAACCATTTCTCCCATTCCGACCATGTTGACGACTTCCTGAACGCTTCCTCTCAACTGGAACTACATCAGTAATACAAGCGGTTATATTCAGTCATTTTCCTTCGTGTCTGCATCTTATTCGACGGGTAAATTTCCATAATATTACAGAAAGCCACGCCTACATGCGCATAGACGATATTTAATAATTAGTGATTATTTAACTGCTGGAATCGATTATAGGGAAATCCTTCACGAGTGGTAGACGTGTGGTTCTTATCACGAACGAGCGCACGCGAATGAGTGAAAAAACAAAGCACGTCTACCATCAAGTGGAGGATTACCGAATAATCGATCCCAGCAGTTGAACAATCTATTTATTATATTTTAAATTACGTTTTTGCAAACAAATATTCGCTTTATTGAACGTTATCGGCGGATGACATTAACGTCGCGACGTTAGTTATTATTGTGTTCTAAGTTAGCAACGTTAGTTATTATTATGTTCTGAGTTAGTTATTAATATTTAGCGATTATGAATATTCTTGCTCTGAGAAATCCCGATCTTTCACGCATAGAAATGTAATAAAGATGTATTAATAGCCGATTACAATTGACGTTTGTCAGTAACCAAAAAACGGATCACGTGCTCTGCATGAGTTGAATTTAAATGCGTTTTCAGGGTTCGACACTAACATTTGTTTGTGTGGGATCCGACTGAAATCCCTACTTTGTACATCTGGGTGCCAACTTCAAAATTAGGGATCTCACGTAAAACAAAGAGCATTTTAGTCTGGCCTAATAAGCGCCTAGCGACAGCGATTAATATAAGCGATCCTCGATAATAGAGGTAGAACGAAAGACAAACTGAATTACCTTTTCGGACAATTTTTGTGCTCGATTTTTGGGGGATTTTCGATTAAATAATCTATAAAGTGTGTTCTTAATAAGAACCTGACGGCAAAATCAGGGTTCCCCAGTGGAATCCCCAGCTTATAGATCCTGGGACACTGTTAGTGTCGAACCCTGCGTTTTACGGCGCACCAACACGAACATGTTATATGGCGCCAACAAGAATGACAATTCCAGACCGACCAATGACAATTCCAGACCTTCCAGACCGACCAATGACAATTCCAGACCTTCCAGACCCACCAATGACAATTCCAGACCTTCCAGACCCACCAATGACAATTCCAGACCTTCCAGACCTTCCAATGACAATTCCAGACCTTCCAGACCGACCAATGACAATTCCAGACCTTCCAGACCCACCAATGACAATTCCAGACCCACCTTACATCGAGATAAAAAACATGCAGAATGCGCCTAGAACCTGCAGAAATGCAGCGTTGCTGCAATTTATATTGTAAACACTCCATTTTCGATGGAGCCACGATCGTTGTTTTCTGTCATCACTCAAGCTGCACATGAAACAATGCAGTAGTAATGGAGACCGGAAGTGACCTATATTTCGTCGAAAGTAGGTCACAGCAACCCGAAATTTTGCACCTGATGTTAGATGCATACAAGAAACATTCAAGTGATGTTTGGTGAACATCCTGCAAGAAAGAAGCAAGATACGCATGCCGTAGCGGAGACCGGACGTGACCTGTATTTCGTCAAAAGTAGGTCACAGCGACCCACAATTTTGCACATGATGTTAGATGCATATAATGAACATTCTGGAGTTTGTTGAAAATGCATGTCGTAGTGGAGACCAGACGTGACCGATTCGTCCAAAGTAGGTCAAAGCGATCCGAAATTGAAGTGATGTTGGATCCGAATAATGAACATTCTGGATCAGTTTGGCTGTACAAGATGTAACGTTTGTATTAGTTGCTGGTGTAGGCGAATATGTGCCTGATTGTTTTGACTGTACAAGATGTAACGTTTGTATTAGTTGCTGGTGTAGGCGATTATTTGCCTGATTGTTTTGACTGTACAATATGTAAAGTTTGTATTATCTGCTGGTGTAGGCGAATATTTGCCTGATTGTGTTGGCTGTACAAGATGTAACGGTTGTAATAGTTGCTGGTTTAGGCGAATATCTGCCTGATTGGTGTAGGCGAATATTTGTCTGATTGTTTTGACTGTACAATATGTAAAGTTTATATTAGTTACTGGTGTAGGCGAATATTTGCCTTATTGTTTGAAACTTAATGAATCTGACTAAACCGTTTGTATTAGTTGCTGGTGTAGGCGAATATTTGCCTGATTGTTTTGACTGTACAATATGTAAAGTTTGTATTAGTTGCTGGTGTAGGCGAATATTTGCCTGATTGTTTTGGCTGTACAAGATGTAACGTTTGTATTAGTTGCTGGTGTAGGCGAATATTTGCCCGATTGTTTGAAACTTAATGAATTTGACTAAACCGTTTGTATTAGTTGCTGGTGTAGGCGAATATTTGCCTTATTGTTTGAAACTAAATGAATTTGACTAAACCGTAACACAAACCGACAGCGGGTAAGCCTGTGAGGCAAACTGACACCCTCACCCACCCACCCACCTTATTGCATAACAGTGCATTTTAAGCAGTATTCATTGACAAACTAAACAGATGGATACATAAATAGTATAATGAAACCATTCTTTAATAGAATATATCAACATTATTGCGGTGTGATAATGCTATGTGAGTTATATTAGTATTTAACATGTATATAAAATATTCCATAAGTGTGCTAGTATATACTTAAAGTAACCGCTGGTAATACACTAACCACACCACATGTGATACAACCATACAACCGCTGTTTTGTGTCACCTGAAACGTTGGACATCAGAAAAGCTTACTACTGTAAATAATTTGGCTACTTATGTATTTGATGGTTTTAAAATTCGAAATGACATTTATTACAATCAAATACTAGTACTCTCCCAAGAGGTAATCTAACAACAATCTGTGACACATGGATTTGAAGAATGTTTCTCTTTCAAACAATTGTTTATAGTAAAACTTATACTGTTAGAAATATCATAATTAAAACTGATTTAGAATGTTAGTATATTGTACAAATTTGATATTATGTAATGTTTGTTACTGCCATCGACCTCTGCAATTGAAAATTGTTTGTGTATTTGTATACTTATGGACCAAATGGTCTACTGTATTTGTTGAATAAACTATATATTAAGTACTAGTAGTTGATGGTATAGGCGAATATTTGCCGGATTTAACGAACATTAATAAAGTTGTCTAAACCACAACAAAAAACAACCGTGTTTTGGGTAAATTCACCCCCACACCCCCAACCCCCCGCTTTGCATTACAGTGACTTTTAAGCCGTGTTCATTGTCAAACGAAGCATATTGATGCTTAAACAGTATAGTGAATCTGTAAAAGTCGTACAGTAACGGCGGGATGTAAAAATAACAATATGAAACCATTCTTTAATAGAAAAATATCAACATGATTCTGGTTTGTTAATGATATGTGTGTTATATTAATTTTGTATTTCAATAAATAACATGTAGATAAGATGTTCCATTAAGTGTGCTAGTAGCTACTTAAAGAAAACGCTGGTAATACCATAACCACATGTGATACAGGCATACAACCGTACAACATTTTGTCACCTGAAACTTTGTTATTTGCCGGATTTTATGGGTCACGAACTCAAAATCTATTCGGTCAATATGAATCTGGCCGCTAGACCATATGTTTTTGATTAAGAAACTGTAAAAGGCATACGAAGGGCGATCCTTTACATAACCTGTGATTTATCAATTGTCCGTTGATCTCTCAGCTTTGAATAGTTCCTGAGAGATTCGAAATTACAGCCTGGGCTTAAATGTAAATGAAAATAAAGGAACTGTATATCTAAATGTTACACAATTATGATATAGGAAAGCGGAATCCATTTAGTTATAGTTATAGTTTAAAGTTTTCTAGAGCAAGTGTGTTCCTTAAAGGACAATATCCGCGAGTTAAGCATGTACTAGTATTTACGGTGTTTCGTTAGGGCTATCGTACCATCGCGCATCGACCTTTTACAAGTCGATGCGCGATGGCACGATGGTACGATGGCGATGGTACGATGGTCCATCGCGTCATCGCCATCGTGCCATCGCCATCGTACCATCGCGCATCGACTTTAAACGCGATGGTACGATGATCCATCGTACCATCGCGCATCGACCTTTTACAAGTCGATGCGCGATGGCACGATGGTACGATGGCGATGGTACGATGGCGATGACGCGTTGGACCATCGTACCATCGCCATCATACCATCGTGTCATCGCCATCGTACCATCGCAGTCGATGTGCGATGTTGCATTTCCCCCAACTCCATCGTACCATCTCTCTATCGCCTTTCGGTTAGACATGCGCACATCAAAGCAAAACAAAAATGGAGGACATCATGGATGCAAAGATTCGACAATACTTTATGGCAATGTTTTCTTACCGAGAATGAAGTGATAGATTTATAAAAGTATTGTCGAATCTTCGCATCCATGATGTCCTCCCTTTTTGTTTTGCTTTGGGGTTCGATCCCTGCCATGAGCATGTGTGTGTCCTTGATCAAGACATTTTATCTGAATCAGTGCTGGTTCTATACACCGATAGTGATCAAAATAGGTTCAAAGAGTTTTTGTTATAATAGATGTAAAATAAATAGGTTTGAACTAATCTAGTTTGAATTCAATATATAGATTCTGAATCTAAAATCGGGCTTAAACTGCTTTTGACATGTACAGGACAACGTATCCGTTATGCATAACGTGGCGAGAATGTCAAGACATTGTTTTGGATGAATGAAATAATGTTTCTAAAAGATTTTCTCTTCAAATAATAGCTGATTGTGTGTGGCAGGCGATTTAATGTGCCTTAATACGTTTAATATTTCCATTCTTTCAAATACGAAGAATATAAATGTCGTGCAACGCCTTATTACACATTGTTTAGATTATTCAGAGCCGCTGCAAAGAGGGGAAGGATAGTAATCAGGAACTCGACCAAAAGATTACACGTATTAAAAGGCAGCTTTTCAGGAGACATTTCTAGTAAGCCGGTACAGGCTGGAATTGATATTTAAATGTATACATGCATTGTCCCAGCTTAAGATTAGTGTCGTGTGCATGCAAACCGTTGACTCAGTGTAAATTAGCAACGGGCACATAAAATAAGACGCAGCACACAAGTTCGTTTGTTTTTTTGCAAATCTTGCTGAACTTCGTGGATGTATTATTTCTTTCGTTCGTGCGTTCTTACTTGTTTGTGTGTGGTTTGCGTGTGCGAGTGCGCGTTCGTGTTCGAAGGCAGTCGCGAATGTCATGACATTGGTTCTCGATTTGAGAACGGAGATATTTGCAGTAGCACATTTCCGCGTTTGTTAGAAAATTAGAAAATAGTTAACAGTATTACGTTTGTGGAAAATAATGCTATGGTCCCATATTGCCGTTGCAAAATGTTTCAAAATATAACGTACTCAGATAAGAAACAAAAACCTGATAGCAATATGGATAAATCTGGGCCAACTCTCAATGATATAGTTTGAATACGATGTACGACATAATATACCAATATGTTTGTATATATACTGAACCAAACACCTAATGCCAGCAGACAATACCTTTAATATCTCAGTAATAACAATCAATAAATCAAAACAAATTTCATTCTGAACGAGACAAATATCTTGTCAATAACGACTGTAAATTAAAACAAGAGCTGTCGGAGAACAGCGCAGCTCGACTAGTCGATTTTTCAGAGAATAATAAATTATATAGCTAGTATATACCATCAGAAAACAAGGCTACAACTAGAGTTATCACTGAAAGTGATTAATACCCCCACAATACCGCCTTGTCACATAAATATGGCAACCACAAGAAAACAATGGTCTAGTTCAAACATATTTATTTCCAATAAATGTATACGGAAATGGGGTCGGGCCACAAGTTACAACACTAGAAATCCGGCCCTCCCGCTACAAAATATTCATACAATTTAGACAATGGCAAACAAATTATTTAAACTACAAAATTTGAAATAAACAGGAAAACAAAATAACGAGAGAGAGAGAGAGAGAGAGAGACAGAGAGAGACAGAGGAGAGCGAGTTTTCAATATTGTTAGTGATCAGGGAAGAAGAATAACAATAAATTGCATATTACACCGTTCAAGTCAAGATGTATAAGTGTAATAAAAAGAGACATGGTTATGAAGAGGATGCATTATAAACTGTTTAAATTTAATACAAACCCAAATTAGCAGGTTCTTCAGAGTTGACTGTAGCATTTTTTTTGGCAAATTCTAAGTTGAAAAGGGGCCATAACTCCATCAAAAATTGGTGGTTTGTAATCAAAGTCGAACTTGACCTGTATTTTATGGTCTTAAACCAGTGTACCAAAAATTATTTAAATCCGTTGACACTTTCACGAGTTATCGTCCGGACACCGTTTTTTGGGCAAATTCTAAGTTGAAAAGGGGCCATAAGTCCGTCAAAAATTGGTGGCTTGTAACCAAAGTCGAACTTGACCTGTATTTTATGGTCTTAAACCCGTGTACCAAAAATTATTTAAATCCGTCGACCCTTTCATGAGTTATCGTCCGGACACCGTTTTTTTTGGCAAATTCTAAGTTGAAAAGGGCCATAACTCCGTCAAAAATTGGTGGTTTGTAACCAAAGTCGAACTAACTCAACTTGACCTAATATTTTATGGTCTTAAACCCGTGTACCAAACATTATTTAAATCCGTCGACCCTTTCATGAGTTATCGTCCGGACACCGTTTTTTTGGGCAAATTCTAAGTTGAAAAGGGGCCATAACTCCGTCAAAAATTGGTGGCTTGTAACCAAAGTCGAACTTGACCTATATTTTATGGTCTTAAACCCGTTGTACCAAAAATTATTTAAATCCGTCGACCCTTTCATGAGTTATCGTCCAGACACCGTTTTTTGGGCAAATTCTAAGTTGACTCCGTCAAAAATTGGTGGTTTTGTAACCAAAGTCGAACTTGACCTAGATATCTATGTGTAAGAATTGACAAAAAAAATCGAGTTTCAAGTGGGTGGGCGGAGGGGGGGCTGGGGTAGTGTGTGGGAGGGGGTGGAGGGGGCAACATATATGTGTAAGAAGCTAAGTGTAAGAAATTACCAAAACAACACAGATATATGTAAAAAACAATAAACATTAAATAAAAATATTCCAGTTTCGAGCGTAGAGGGAGAGTGGGGCGGGGGTTGGAGGGGGTTGGGCAACATAGGTATGTGTAAGAATTGACCAAAACAACACAGAAATATGTAAAAAATAAAATAAAAAAGTTTAGAGTGTGTGTGTGTGGGAGTGAGGTGGGGGGGGGGGGGCGGGGCGGGGAAGAGAACCAGGGGTGGGGGAGGTGAGGGAGCAACATATGTGTAAGAAGCTATGTGTAAGAATTTACCAAAAAACACAGAAATATGTAAAAAAAAAATAATCTAGTTTAGAGTTTGTGGTGGGGGCGGGGAGGGGGAGGGGGCAACATGTGTAAGAATTAACAAAAGCAACCACCAGAAATATGTAAAAAAAATAGAATTTCAAGTGGGGTGTTGGGGGGACGCGCGGGGTGAGAGGCGGGAAGTGGGTTGAGAGGGGGTGGGAAGTGGGGGAGGGGGGCAACATAATGTGTAATAATTGACTAAAACAACACAGAATTGACACAGAAATATGTAAAAAAAACAAAAAGATTGTTTCATTGGGGGGCGTGGGGGGGGGGGGCGCGGGGGGGAGGTGTGGTTTCGAGAGGCGGGGGTGAGGGGGGGGGGACAAAATATATGTGTAATAATTGACTAAAACAACACAGAAATATGTAAAAAATAATAAAAAGTGTGTGGGGGGTGGGGGGGTTTGACGGACGAGGGAGCCCATGCCCCAATATCGGTGAAGTCTGAATAAGATGCATAATGGTATAAGAAATCCCAAACCCAAAATTATAGATATATACCTGCTTACATGCAAACCTAGATCTGCCTTTATTGCACATTGTATGGGCCATCACAATTTGGATTCAATGGAGAGCCCAGCGGTTTACAGGAACCAAAATTACTTAAGCAGCCCTTAAGATAATGCTATAAGGAAGCTAATGGCCAAATTTGGTTGTGCTAAGGGTAAGAATTGTAAGAGAATATACTTATAAACACAGCTTACACGCAAAATTTGATGTGAAATGGGACACATTTTATGGGCTATCATAATTTGGGTTCCATGGGAGCCCATGGGTTACAGGAACCAAAACTGCTTATGAAGCCCTTAAGATAATGAACCACAAAGTGATCCCTATGTATTGCATTTTTCTCCGAAAAGACGACACAAAAAAGTAGCAGATGAGGGGCCATTTGATAAAATCAATGGCCAATTAAAGCTTAAATACTGCATTTAGAGGAAAATTAACATCGTATTTGAATAGCTTATATGCATTACATATATAGGGTGCCTTGCCACAAATGAAGTCTGATTTGGGCCATCACTTTGGGTTACCACCGTTGTTTCACAAAATGAGTTTTGTCCCATGCCAGCAATACCCTGGAAGTACGGTAAATTGTTATTTCTAATTCAACAAACTTCTAAAATACTAAACCGATTTCAAACAAGAGGCCCAAGAGGTATTGTATCACTCTACTTGCTATATGGAGAATGTGGTAGGTAACACTACAGTGCTATGCACAACTAGGCTTGGTACTGATCATTCCTGCCAAGTTTCACTGAAATCCAGCCAGGGGTTCAGAAAAACTAGTCCAGATAAAGTTTGTGCATAAGGGGCCATAACTCTGTCAAAAATAATTCAACCGGAACATGGCAATGATATGCGCAACTTGCCTTGATAACTGATCATCCCTGCCAAGTTTCAATTAAATCTGGCCAGGGGCTTCAGGAAAATTAGTCTGTGCAAAGTTAGTGTATTAAAATCTTTTAAAGGGCCACAACTCTGCCAAAATTCATTTAACCGGAACATCGCTATGATGTGCACAACTAGGCTTGGTACTAATCATCCTTGCCAAGTTACGCTGAAATTCGGTCAGGGGTTCAGGGGAACTCTGCTGTTATTGGTCTCGAACTGCCTGGTTTTCCAACTCGTCCGAGTTTTTCATTGATATCAATAATATGGTAAAGTTTGAAAAAGATCGAATGAAAAATGGTCCGAACTGGCTGGTTTTCCAACTCGTTTCGAAAGTTTGAAAAAGATCGAATGAAAAATGGTCCGAGACTGGCTGGTTTTCCAACTCGTTTCGAGCTTTCATTGATATGAACAATCTCGTAAAGTGTAATAAAGATCGGGTGAAAAATGAAGGCCCTATCGCGTTAACGAGGCAAAATATAGTCATTTTAACTAAATCATGGGCCATAACTCCAGGGTAACGGGTCCAAACTGGCCGGGTTTCAAACTCATCCGAGCTTTCATTGATATCCACAATCTGGTAAACGAAGACTATCGTGTTTACGAGGAAAAATATAGCAATTTTAACTAAATCAAGGGCCACAACTCCGGTATTACTGGTTCAAACTGGCAGATTTTCGAACTCGTCCGAGCTTTCATATATGAACAATCTGGTAAAGTTTGAAAAAGACTGGATGAAAAATGAAGGCTCTATCGTGTTAACGAGGCAAAATATAGCAATTTTAACTAAATCAAGGGCCAAAACTCTGATGTTACTAGTCCGAACTGGCTGTTTTTCAAACTCCTCTGAGCTTTCATTGATATCAACAACCTGGTAAATTTTGAAAAAGATAGACGAAAAATGAAGGCCCTATCGTGTTAACGAGTTAAAGGTTAACGGACGGACGTACGACGGACGCCTTCTGGAAGAAAAGTGCCGTCTTAACATTAGCCACCAAGTGCATTTTTCAGATGGTGCTAGCAGCCAGGAAGCTGTTTGGCCGATGTTGCTCATATATTACTTTTTGTTCAATGCACTTCCAGAGGCGTATCCAAGGAGGGGATGGGCGAGGGGGGCGCCCCACCTAAAATCTGAAATTTATGAAAATTCATATATTCAAAGGGATATAACTCTGGCATTATATTTGCGATCTGGCTGGTAATCGAACTTGGCCATGATATTGTGGTCATAAACATTATCCCAAACCATGTAGTCAATCTACATATATGCAGGCGTTGTCTTTTAGATGATTGTAAACCAAGCCTTCAAGCCGATGTTCGCCCGCCGACACTGCATGATGGTTGAATTGGGGTTTTACAACACAAGAAAGGTTATACGGCACCGAATAGGGATGATCATGCCAGGCTCATCCTCCATTTTCATCTAGATAAAATATGGAGGATGGGCCTAGAACCTTCTAACCTGCAGAACTGCAGAGTTGCTGCAAATTCTATTGTAGACACTCTTTTTACGATGGAGCCACGTTTCCACGCGTATGCGGTGTCATGAAAAAGACCTTGAATGAGCTTGATAAAAAATGACAAAATGAACATGAAGTGGGGTCCTACCCATCTGCCTCTAGCGGGATTTGCAGTGGCTGTATTCTACCCCGGCAACCACAACGCTGCGTGAAAAAATAATATGACCCATTTTCGAAAAGCGGGCATCGGACATACAAAAATGGCACTGATGTCTCGCTTTTTAGCTCTATATTGTAAAATCACCCCTATCCTAAACTTTCACATTTAAAGGAACTAACCTGCCTAATAATAACAAAATTACACTACAAAACCGTTTATCATAACTCTATCCAGGTGACAATGTATATGTGCAGATTAAAAGTATAGGTTTATTAACGGTTCTTAAAATATCCGTGATAATATGCGTTAAATGAATTACCGGTATGAGTTGGTAACTCTTAATTCGACCCTCCAGTTGTGGGGTTTGGCTTGGCTGGTTAAAGCCAATTATATTGTGTCTGTAGAGTTTGGATTCTTAAAATATGCAAGTTATACAGTAATTTGCAAGACATACTGGTACACAAGAAGCACAATAGGCAGTTCTTTAAGGAGTCCCAACAAGTGCCGCCCATGTGGAGCGAAGCGATGTTGCATATGCCCGTACATCATGGAGTCTGACACGTTCACCGATGTAAACGGGAATACATACAAAGTGAGGAACTTGATCACCTGCAAATCAACCAATGTAGTTTATGCAGTGTACTGTAGGTGTTGCCAGGGATACATCTATGTGGGAGAGACGGGCGACACCCTGTATCAGAGACATTTGCTGAACCTATCCCGAATACGGACACAGTACAACGATCCGGTGGCAGTACACTTTTACACAGATGGACACAGTGTCCGTGATTTTAGAGTGATGGGTTTGGAGAAACTGAATGGGAACGAGCAATACCGGAAAACCATTGAGCAGTTATGGAAGAGTAAGCTGCGAACATACCGGCCATATGGCGTCAATCTGAAGGAATAGCGCGCCATTACACTCGACGTTATGACACAACGTCACGTCCGTTTTACTTGTATACACCGAGTAGTAAATTAGCCCTGATGAAGGACCCGAAAGCTTGGCGGAGTTAAAAAAATTAACATAGAGTCTATTTTTTTATATATATATATATATATACCTCGTCATCAGTAGGTTTAGAAACGGTGTACATATGTTGTAAAATTTGGCAGTTGTTGGTGGGATAGCTACTTAAAATGAATATTTTTCAGACTTGGTTTTCCAGAAAAGTATAAGACTCATTTTTGGCATTTTGCATACAGTTTCAGTACAAGTTTAATCACAAAAGTCTATTAGTAAATTCTATTAATTTTATTTTATATAAATTCAATGATCTTACTCTATGAACATATGAAGGGAAAAAAGGATTTATGTGGAAACAGAGTGGAATTAAGAGATAACCATGCTAAGATTTTCAAACTGGGATGGTATGTGAGTGGTTTTACGGTCTAAAATTTCGATTTGCGGCGACGCGGTAGTGGAGACTTAAAACGTAATTTCAGACCATAAAAACATCCAAAATTGAAAATCTTAGCATGGTTATCTCATTTCTAACGCTTTTCCATTCAAATGCTACAAATATAAAATCAAAATCATACATATACACTTGTTTTTCTATGAAAACTCAAATTCACGGATGACAGCATTTTGTTGACATCATCCAATGACATCGTTTGCATCAACGTTATGTGACATCATATATTTTTCAGACGGTAATTCGGGAGGTTTTACGGTCGCAAATTGAGAAGTAACCAATGAAGCAACGGGTTTCATATTTAGTTGCATTAGAATACGCCTTTTCCTACCTTTGACATGCATCCGAAAAGAACACAATATATGGGGAAGAAACATTTTCCTGGATTTTTTTTTCAAAATTTCTGTATTGTTGGCAAATATAGTGTAGGTCAAGATAATAATAAAAAAATATTAATATGTTGTGATACTTGATTTTGAGTAAAAGGAAATGTATAGCCTTTCCATACCGGTAACATCTTTTTGACTTAAATTGAATTGGGTTTTAAGGCGCACCAACACATGAAAAGGTTATATGCCGCCTAACAGGCATGAACATGCCAGGCTCATCTTCCATGTACATCGAGATCAAATATGGAAAATGGGCCTAGAACCTTCTCACCCTGAACTGCAGAGTTGCTGCATATTCTATCGTAGAAACTCCATTTACTCTGGAGCCAAGTTTATTGTTTTTCTGCCACTGTTCTTTTGATGCGAGCAAGATAGCACCTGAAACAATGCAGGGATCATGATGAAGACCTTTAATGAACATGAACAAAAAATGATAAAATGAACATGAATTTGGGGGGATTCTACCCCTCTGCCTACCCCTACAAAGGCATCTGCAGTGGCCTTATTCTTTGCCCTGTGACCAAACAGTGGCCCCCGGGAACCACACGGGGCCGGAGGGACTATAAACCTTAGAATTACACACACACACACGCTAATGGAAGTCACGTGATCAGCCGAAAAGGTAAATAATGTGGGACCCACATTATTTACAAATAATAATTAAACCTTTTTTTTTCTTCAAATTCACGGATGTATCTGGTCTAATATGCTCAAGTTTTCATGTATACATGTCACTGTATAAAAGTCAGACAGTTATTTGGTTATGCTCAATATCTGCTTACTTACAGACAGTGTCCCTTTAAAACAATAGACAATAATCAAATCTGGAATATTAGCAATTTTCAGTAAATTCTTACTTTTCAGACAGACAGTAATGCGTAAAGTTCAAAAGCTGTAGCGGCTTAAAACAACTGAACACTTTTTGGTCTTTAACATATAATAAACTATATCTGTTTTCAGTGTATCAACAAATGTCTTCATCATACAAACTCGGTTCACAAATTATAAAAGTTAGTGAAAATTACCGGTACATTGAATTTGGAAACAGTGATTTTTTGTACGTAGTCGCTCTTAGACAATTAAAGGGACACTGTCCGCAAGTAAGCAGATATTAAGCATAGCCAAATAACTGTCTGATTTTTATTCAGTGAAATGTATTCATGAAAACATGAGCATAGACCCAGATAAGCTGGTAGTAATACATTCATGAGTTTGAAAAAAAAAAGAGTTTTATTGGTGGCGTATATGGAGGAGCACGTGGCATATGGAGGAGCACGTGGCATATGGAGGAGCACATGACATATTGATGAGCACGTGACATATGGAGGAGCACGTGATTAAAAATGTTGGTGCAAAAGACTGGCAAAAAAATTTGGGGTAAAAGACTGGCCATAAGATCATGTTGTTGTACTGAATTTGCTGTATTAAAATTGGCGCTATGCCATAGGTCCATATATTAGGTAACAATTACAGCTACAACTTTGAAACTGTATACAGTTGTTCTATATCATAACATGACCAGCATATCAGGTTTTATAACCCTGTGCTCTTTCTGCAAAAGTTATGCCCCTTTTTGAACTTAGTATATTGGTTAAGTTTTCTGTTAAGGTCCACTTTTTAGAAATGTTTTTGGAAAAAAGGTCCACTTTTTAGAAATGTTTTTGGAAAAAAATACGACTTATTGTCATCCCTTGATCGGCGTCTGCGTATTTGGTTAAGTTTTATGTTAAGGTGCACTTCTTTCAGTTACTATAACAGATACAGCTTTGAAACTTTGCTTGAGCATGCTATTTCCTGACGCAGGCCATGCAATACTGGTTTCCACCCAGGAAAATCTCATGATCAGCCCTACCTGGCAGACACCTATGACAAAAATCAGTATCAAACATTCAAAAAACCAAACTGTATGATATCTTACCACTACAAACCACTTCTTCCGAATACATGTCCACCTACCCCAGCCATTTGTTATAGTACACATTTCACTGATAATATCAGCTTCTTTTTTGATATTTTTTTTAATTAATTCGAACTACCTAGCTCAGTTGGGAGCGAGCTCGACTATTGCAACGTTCAACTATTATTACCCGCAAGTGTAATTTTAGTGTGGGTTAATTATGATCGAGTTCAACCCCATAAAGTGGTTCTTCCTTCTTTTCTTTGTACCACTATTGAATTCTATCAAACAATCTTATGGGGGCTTCCCTGGCCGAGTGGTTAGGGTCTCTGACTTGCAATCACTTGCCCCTCGTCGCTGTAGGTTCGTTCCCTCAGGGGCTAGGAATCTTTATGTGAGGAAGCTATCCAGCTGGCTTGCGGAAAGTCAGTGGTTCTACCCAGGTGCCCGCCCGTGCACGAAAATTGCCCGGAGGGGCACCTGGGGCCTTCCTCCACCAGTGGAAGCCGGAAAGTCGCCAATTGACCGTAGCTGTTGGTGCGACTGTAAAATCCAATTCAATTCAATTCAAACAATCTTGGTTTTATTAAGTAAATATTTAATAATGGTGGGTGCGTTATATTTGTTAACGTAATTATTTTGTGTTTTATAAGCTAAATGTTATGGACATTGTCCCTTTATTAAAGTGCAGAAGAGATGCACATAAACACTTAAGGCAATGTCCTCAATGCAATGAATGTATATCAGTTTGTATTTAAACAAGAGGCCCAAGAGGGCCTGTAGACGCTCTACTTGCATGATGCGATTCAAAAAAATAAACGTGATAGAGGTCAACCCAAGAAACATGTTTCCTATATATAACTCTATGTAAACTTTGGGTTATCGTGGCGGCCATTTTTAATAATTTTGATTATTTGACGATAATGAAAAACACAAACTTGATAGAGGCTAACATGTATATGATATTTCACAAGAATGGAATAAGTGGTTTCCAAGGAGATGTTGTTTGAAATTTATTTAAATTTGACCTAGTTTTAGCTATGGTGGCCATCTTGGACGACTGGCAGCCGCAAAAAACACAAATCTGAGAGGGACTATCCCAAATATCATTGTGCTTAAATTTCATCAAAATCTTTCAGGCGGTTTCAGAGAATATGTAATTTGTAACCTTTTCCTATATAACTCTTATGTACATCAAGAGCAACATTCTTGTAAAGTTTCATGAAAATCCGCCAAGTAGTTTCAGAGGAGTAGTCGCTACAAGTTTTTACTGTGTAACTCTATGTAAACAAAGATGGCCGCTGGCAGCCATGTTTTACGTCGAATCAAAACGATTTTTGACAACGACCAACATCATGTCATGCTGATCATTTTAGTAAAAGTCCCATATCAATATCACTTATAGTTTTCAAGAAGTAGTCGCTACAAACTTGTATTTTAGCTTTGGTGGCCATCTTGGATTTCACATCAACATGAATTTTTGCTAGGATCAACTAGACTTCATTGGCAACATTTCTGTAAAGTTTCATGAATATCCATCCAGTTGTTTCATCAGAGTAGTCGCTACAAATAAAACTTTACGGACAAACAGACGGACGGACAGACGGACGCCGCACCACGACATAAGCTCTGCTGATCTCTGATCAGTCAACTAAAAATGGAATAAGTGGTTTCGGAGGTGATGTCGTTTGAAATTTACTTGAATTTGACCTAGTGTTAGCGATGGCGGCCATCTTGGATGAGAGGGACTATCCCAAATATCACTGTGATTAAGTTCAATCAAAATCCTTCAAGCGGTTTCAGAGAAGATGTCAATTTGAACCTTTTCCTATATACCTCTTTGTAAACTTTGAGTCGCCGTGGCGGCCATTTTGATTATTCGACGATAACGCAAAAACACAAATTTGATAGAGGCCAACCCAAGGAACATGTAAATGATATATCAGTAGAATGGAATAAGTGGTTTCGGCGGAGATGTAGTTGGAAATTTACTTAAATTTGACCTAGTTTTAGCCATGGCGGCCATCTTGGATGACTGGCGGCTGCGAAAAACATAAATCTGAGAGGGACTATCCCAAATATCATGGTGATTAAGTTTCATCAAAATCCTTCAAGAGGTTTCAGAGAAGATGTCATTTTTAACCTTTTCCTATATAACTCTATGTAAACATTGGGTCGCCGTGGTGGCCATTTTGATTATTCGACGATAACGAAAAACACAAACTTGATAGAGGCCAACCCAAGGAACATGTACATGATTTTTCAGTAGAATGGAATAAGTGGTTTCGGAGATGTCGTTTGAAATTTCCTTAAATTTGACCTAATTTTAGCCATGGTGGCCATCTTGGATGACTGGCGGCCCCTAAAAACACAAATCTGAGAGGGGCCCTCACAAGTAACATTGTGATGAAGTTTCATCAAAATCCTTGAAGCGGTTTCAGAGGAGATGTCGATTTTATAAAATTACTAACTGACGGACAGTAGGACGACGGACGAAAAGTGATCACATAAGCCCTCCTGGCGGCCAGTAGAGCTAAATACAGTGTTATATACTGGAACCCTTTGTAAAGAATGGCACAGATATACGACATCACACGATAATTAATTCTGGTTTCGGTTTAAATCAATATGGCAGTATCTCGCGGAAGTGTCCCACTTGTGTAAACGTGTTTTGCATGTAGAAACGGCATGTTATAAGGCAAAACAGTACCCTACCCCATGAATGATATGGACGGTTTTGATCATGAGTCAGACACTGTTTTTGTGAGAATATAGAAGAATGAGTCAATTTGTTGACATTATTTGATGGTACAAATGGATGATCGTTATGTTTTCTTTTAATTTTTTATGTTACTTTCATTGAACATGTGACACATGATGACATGACAGTATACGAGCTCACACGATTCGATTGTAAGTCGGACACTATTTCCGACTAATATCAAGGAAAAACAGCCTTTCTTATACCTCCTTTGCAATCATACTGGAAACCAGCACATTGTATATAAAGTTCTTGCTGGGTTCAAGTGGTTACAATGAACATCAAACTGGTTCCCTGTTGCTATTGTTCACACTTCATGTGCGTTTGAGGCAATGTAAAAAGAGTACCAAATTGGGTAAATATCAAGTCCGATCCTATCTTTTGTACAATATTATGCATTCTGTCGACATTTTTTTACATACAATTTACAATTTGATAATATAATTTTAATACATGTATATTCATATATTGACTTTAATATTTATACTCATGAATGTATGGCTACATGTGTGTATTTACTTGAAAAAAGTGTAACAATTATAAGAAATTAATAAAACAATAAAAATAACAGTTCTGTAGATCTATACACGGAAATTTGGTTTAAAATGGTCTTCAACTGCAGACGTGTTACAGCTCGAGTTTCCAATGGCGCACACCTTCATAACAACAGATGGAGATTCCAGTATATTATTGCACTTATATTTGTATGATACAAATAACGTTGTTCCCTGGTTTCAACAAACATATAACTGTTATCTTTACGATATGGCATCAACCTGCGATTCTTGCTTTATTGTCATTAAAGCCTGCATCAGAACAGTGCTTACACTAGATGCCATGTCCCCACTGGATGTCATGTCCCCACTGGATGTCATGTCCGTGTCATTTCCCTGATTTTCTGACACATTATTATCCAATTTCTCTCTATTTTTATCAATTTCATCATCAACACTATCCATTTTTGGTTGTTTGGTATCCAGTTTCTCTTCATTTTGACTAGTTTTACTATGGACATCTACTTGCTTAACAGTTCCCTGCTTGCCTTCATTTTGACTGGTTTTACAATCAACAACTTCCTGTTCACCGGTTCCCTGCTCAACTTCCTCCCGATTAATTCCAGCGACTTCACACCGTCTTGCATGCCTTCGTAGACTGGTCCTATACTGAAATGTTTTCCCACAAGCACATTTCTCATGCTGTTTAGCTTCATGCATTGCCATATGCCCATGTAAATTTAACAAGTTACTAAATTTTTTCCCGCACTTTTCGCACTCAAATTTACTCGAACTGAAATGAACGGAATCTATGTGCTTCCTCAATTGTTGCAGCGAATCACATACAGTCTGACAATAGTTACATATCAGCTCCCCATACTCGCCTTCTCTGGAATTTTCAAGTATTATGTCCGTATTCTGAATTATGGCCTCCATGTTTTCGTTTTGCTCAGCCGATTTCAAGGACTCTGGGTCGCCGTCTGTGGATTCCAGGTACAGCACATGGTTGTCACATGACTGGTCAATCGGAATTTTCCTGCTCTCAAGTTCAATCTTGGAGCTATCCATCTGTAATAGATGGAGTAAATATAATTCAGGGCTGTAGTAGACAGAAGACATAATTTCGGAGAGCAGTCATGAATGGTAAATATAAACGTAATAGTTATAGCATTATTTTTCTCGTATATATGCGATTTATACTGCTTTTTGAGAGCCCTAGGCCCGAGAGGCAGTATAAATTGCATACTAGTATACATGTATGAGAAAAATGTGTCAAAAAGTATACGAGAAAAACATGCTTTAAATGTTTTGTACCATAGCTCTAAGACTTATGGTTTTCACAAAAGGTTGTCTGTACGTTATAGCACGGCTGAAATATACCGGCAGTTTATGCATGGGCCTTTATGTTTATCCAAATGTTTGTGGACAAGTCCTATAAAATCACAAGAACTTAAGTACACACACAGTTTCCATACAACTTGTGAATTAATGCATTTCTAAGTGATATCCGTTATTTTTAATGCATTATTAAGGTATGGAATAAGGTTATGGTAACCACAGCAGCATGTACATGTATACATGGGCAGCACCAAGGTTATGGTAACCACAGCAGCATGTACATGTATACATCGGCAGCACCAAGGTTATGGTAACCACAGCAGCATGTACATGTATACATGGGCAGCACCAAGGTTATGGTAACCACAGCAGCATGTACATGTATACATGGGCAGCACCAAGGTTATGGTAACCACAGCAGCATGTACACGTATACATGGGCAGCACCAAGGTTATGGTAACCACAGCAGCATGTACACGTATACATGGGCAGCAACAAGGTTATGGTAACCACAGCAGCATGTACATGTATACATGGGCAGCACCAAGGTTATGGTAACCACAGCAGCATGTACATGTATACATGGGCAGCACCAAGGTTATGGTAACCACAGCAGCATGTACATGTATACATGGGCAGCACCAAGGTTATGGTAACCACAGCAGCATGTACATGTATACATGGGCAGCACCAAGGTTATGGTAACCACAGCAGCATGTACATGTATACATGGGCAGCACCAAGGTTATGGTAACCACAGCAGCATGTACATGTATACATGGGCAGCACCAAGGTTAAGGTAACCACAGCAGCATGTACATGTATACATGGGCAGCACCAAGGTTATGGTAACCACAGCAGCATGTACATGTATACATGGGCAGCACCAAGGTTATGGTAACCACAGCAGCATGTACATGTATACATGGGCAGCACCAAGGTTATGGTAACCACAGCAGCATGTACATGTATACATGGGCAGCACCAAGGTTATGGTAACCACAGCAGCATGTACATGTATACATGGGCAGCACCAAGGTTATGGTAACCACAGCAGCATGTACATGTATACATGGGCAGCACCAAGGTTATGGTAACCACAGCAGCATGTACATGTATACATGGGCAGCACCAAGGTTATGGTAACCACAGCAGCATGTACATGTATACATGGGCAGCACCAAGGTTATGGTAACCACAGCAGCATGTACATGTATACATGGGCAGCACCAAGGTTATGGTAACCACAGCAGCATGTACATGTATACATGGGCAGCACCAAGGTTATGGTAACCACAGCAGCATGTACATGTATACATGGGCAGCACCAAGGTTATGGTAACCACAGCAGCATGTACATGTATACATGGGCAGCACCAAGGTTATGGTAACCACAGCAGCATGTACATGTATACATGGGCAGCACCAAGGTTATGGTAACCACAGCAGCATGTACATGTATACATGGGCAGCACCAAGGTTATGGTAACCACAGCAGCATGTACATGTATACATGGGCAGCACCAAGGTTATGGTAACCACAGCAGGATGTACATGTATACATGGGCAGCACCAAGGTTATGGTAACCACAGCAGCATGTACATGTATGCTTCGGCAGCACCAAGGTTATGGTAACCACAGCAACATGTACATGTATACATGGGCAGCACCAAGGTTATGGTAACCACAGCAACATGTACATGTATACATGGGCAGCACCAAGGTAATGGTAACCACAGCAACATGTACATGTATACATGGGCAGCACCAAGGTTATGGTAACCACAGCAACATGTACATGTATACATGGGCAGCACCAAGGTTATGGTAACCACAGCAGCATGTACATGTATACATGGGCAGCACCAAGGTTATGGTAACCACAGCAACATGTAATACACCGGCAGCACCGCAGGTCAATATGTTTTACTACTCGTTATGAAACTATGTATAAAATAACAAGCATTGTAAATATTGTGGGAAACATTATATTACAGTCGTTCACTTAAGGGAAATATAAAGTAAAACTGCAGTGGATGGCAATATATGTTTGAAATGCATGTTACTTTTTTATGTTTAAATATTTTCATAGAATTTTACACACCAATTGCAATATGATTCTACATAATACACGGAAAAATGTATACATAATATCATGTTATATTGTATCGTCCTGTTACCTAGTGTCATGTTACATTGTATGGTCCTGTTACGTAATATCATGTTACATTATATCGTACTGTTACATAGTGTCATGTTACATTGTATTGTCACGTTACATAATATTATGTTACATTGTATCGTCCTGTTACACAATATCATGTTACATAAGATCGTCCTGTTACATAGTGTCATGTTACAAAATATCATGTTACATTGTATCGTCCTGTTACATAATATCATGTTACATAAGATCATCGCGTTACATAGTGCCATGTTACATTGTATCGTCCTGTTACAAAATATCATGTTACATTGTATCGTCCCATTACATAATATCATGTTACATTGTATCGTACTGTTACATAGTGTCATGTTACATTGTATTGTCACGTTACATAATATTATGTTACATTGTATCGTCCTGTTACACAATATCATGTTACATAAGATCGTCCTGTTACATAGTGTCATGTTACATAATATCATGTTACATTGTATCGTCCTGTTACATAATATCATATTACATAAGATCGTCGCGTTACATAGTGCCATGTTACATTGTATCGTCCTGTTACATAATATCATGTTACATTGTATCGTCCCATTACATAATATCATGTTACATAAGATTGTCGTGTTACATAGTGTCATGTTACATTGTATCGTCCTGATACATAATATCATGTTACATAAGATTGTCGTGTTACATAATATCATGTTACATTGTATCGTCCTGTTACATAATTTCATGTTACATAAGATCGTCGCGTTACATAGTGTCATGTTACATTGTATCATCCTGTTACATAATTCCTGTTACATAATATCATGTACATAAGATTGTCCTGTTACATAGTGTCATGTTACATTGTATCATCCTGTTACATAATTCCTGTTACACAATATCATGTTACATAAGATCGTCCTGTTACATAGTGTCATGTTACATAATATCATGTTACATTGTATCGTCCTGTTACACAATATCATGTTACATAAGATCGTCGCGTTACATAGTGTCATGTTAATTGTATCATCATGTTACATAATATCATGTTACATTGTATCCTCCCATTACATAATATCATGTTACATAAGATTGTCGTGTTACATAATATCATGTTACATTGTATCGTCCTGTTACATAATATCATGTTACATAAGATCGTCGCGTTACATAGTGTCATGTTACATTGTATCATCCTGTGTCATAATTCCTGTTACATAATATCATGTACATAAGATTGTCCTGTTACATAGTGTCATGTTACATAATATTATGTTACATTGTATCGTCCTGTTACATAATGTCATGTTACATAAGATCGTCGCATTACATAGTGTCATGTTACATTGTATCATCCTGTTACATAATTCCTGTTACATAATATCATGTACATAAGATTGTCCTGTTACATAGTGTCATGTTACATTGTATCGTCCCGTTACATAGTGTCATGTTACATTGTATTGTCCTGTATTGTCCAATTACATAATATTATGTTACATTGTATCGTCCTGTTACACAATATCATGTTACATAAGATCGTCCTGTTACATAGTGCCATGTTACATTGTATTGTCCCATTACATAATATGTTACATTGTATCGTCCTGTTACATAATATCATGTTACATAAGATCGTCACATTACATAGTGCCATGTTACATTGTATCGTCCTGTTACATAATATCATGTTACATTGTATTGTCCTGTTACAATAGTGTCATGTTACATTTTATCGTCCCGTTACATAAAATCATGTTACATAGTATCGTCCTGTTACATAATATCATGTTACAGAAGATTGTCCTGTTACATAATATCATGTTACAGAAGATCATCCTGTGACATAATATCATGTTACATTGTATCGTCCTGTTACATAATATCATGTTACATAGAATCGTCCTGTTACATAATATCATGTTACATAGAATCGTCCTGTAACATAGTGTCATGTTACATTGTATTGTCCTGTTACATAATATCATGTTATATAATACTGCAGTGTTTTTTTCCTTATATAAATGGTAACGAAAAACGGTACCATTCCCAATGGCCAAAAGTATGGGTGATTTTTTTCAAAATCAGAATGAAAAATTCCCAATCTCAAAAAAACAGAAGAGATTTCTTTTCTTTTTTGTTTTTAGAAGGGAACTTTAAACAAAAACAGGGAGAGAATATATAATGTTAGGGGCGGTTAATGAAATACTACAAGAGAATGTATACATGGTAATGTGTTTGCAAAGTATTTAAACATACAATATTGCTTTTGTCTGTAAAAGTAAAAAATTCCCAATTTAAAGCAAAATGGCGCAAATTTTCCCAATTGAATGGGCACCGATACCATTCCCAATAGAGTGAAAAAATCACTGTATTGTCATGTTACACAGTGTTGTGTTACATTGTACTGTCATGTTACATAATAGCATGTTATATAATATTGCCGTGTTACATAATATCATGTTACATAAAGTCATGTTACATTGTATCATATTGTGTAACATAATAATTGTCATGTTACATAGTGCTGTGTTACATTGTACTAACATGTTACATAATAGCATGTTACATAATATTGCCGTGTTACATAATATTGTGTTACATAAAGTCATGTTACATTGTATCATACTGTGTAACAATAATTGTCATGTTACACAGTGTTGTGTTACATTGTACTGTCATGTTACATAACAGCATGTTATCTAATATTGCCGTGTTACATAATAGTGTGTTACATAATAGTGTGTTACATAAAGTCATGTTACATTGTATCATATTGTGTAACATAATAATTGTCATGTTACATAGTGCTGTGTTACATTGTACTGTCATGTTACATAATATTGACGTGTTACATAATAGTGTGTTACATAAAGTCATGTTACATTGTATCATATTGTGTAACATAATAATTGTCATGTTAAATTGTGCTGTGTTACATTGTATCATCATGTAACATTGTATCGTCGTTTTACATTGTATCGTCGTGTTACATTGTATCGTCACGTTACGGAATATTATGTTACATAATATCATGTTATATTGTATCATCATGTAACATTGTATCATCATGTAACATTGTATCGTTGTTCTACATTGTATCGTCGTGTTACATTGTATCGTCGTGTTACATAATATCACGTAAGGGCGGTTCCAGAAATTGTGAAGTCTCACCCGCGGATGGCAAACACTTATTTTTTACATGGGTTGCCGTATTTTTAAACAATTGATATACACGGGTCGCCGTGTTTATATTATATTGCATTACATTGGTGGTTGTTAAAAATAACAAATGGTAGGTGGCAGTAAATGACCTAAACTGTTGGTATATAGGTGTGAGGGTGTTCGTATATGGGTGTAAAAAAGCCAATTCATGGATAATTAATTGGGTCGGTCAAGGTCGAAAAATTTAACGATAACATTCGAATGATATCGAAATTTGATGGACGAGTCTATTTTCCAATTTCCGGCCCATCTGCAAAATTAACGG